>BMAW01068277.1:0-28877 GCA_019974015.1 Nephila pilipes
TAAATAAATTAAATAAAATAAATAAATAAAAAATATAAATAAAATTAAATAAATAAAGTAAAAATATAAATAAAATTAAATAAGTAAATCATATAAATAAAAGCAAATGAATAAATAATAAAATATTATTCAATCAATAAAAAATAAAAAAAGAGGAAAAAGATAAGAAATAAGCATCATTTATACAAACACCGCGTCAGAAAAATATAAATGAGATTTTGTAAACTCATACCACAAGGGTTGATGAAAAAATATCTGTTTTTGACGACAGATGGCGTTTCTAAGGAGACTGAAGCTACCATTTTGTTTTGGCATATATTAAACTGTGCTAAAATTATATTGACATTGATACGTCGGATTTGGTATTCATTTCCTACCAGTCCAATATGTGATTGCTGCAGCGTCGAATCGACATTATCATTTTGCGTCCAGAGGTCTAAATCGATGAAAATGTATTAATAATTTTGTACCGGAAACCAGGCAATAATAATAATAATAAAAAAAAACGAAAACGGTTCCTTCTTATGAATATGTAGTTGGCGTCATCGGGAGGAAATGTTATGGTTACGAAATTTTGGGATGCGAAGGGTTTCTTACTTCTTACAAAAAAACTTCTTACAATAATGGAAAAATGGTCAATGGACAATGCTACATAAACTTACTTCTATCTCATTTCCCATTCATAAAGCCTATTTTCCATTAACAGGGTGTGTCCGTTTTCTACCGCCATCGTATAAATAATGACACGAATGTTTAAATTTAAAAACAACAATAAATAATTTCGAACATGTTTAAGGCGAAATGACTAACTCTTCAACTATTACTTATTATATTTATGAATTAATTATGTGCTCAAAGTATATTGAGAAAATTCGATCATAAAATTTTGTTCACGAAATCTATGTTCCTGATTACTAGAGAAAACCGCAAATGAAGTAGAATTTTTTTTTTAGTTATCTAAAGCAAAGTTTTTTTTCCAGTGTAATGATAAATTACTCTACATATATGACAAAACTAAAAGAAAGCAATTTACTATACCTTTTAAGATACAATAATTGAAGTATTTAAGTACATCAATATTCATGCTTTATGGTAGCTTTACTATAATTAAAACTTCACAGAGATTATTTTGCGGAAAATGAAACATAAAATGCTTGTCGCTTTAAGACGAAAATACTTATAATCATTTAAGAGCAAATAAGGGAAGGAAAAGCGCTTTTTGGTTGTGATAAATGACTATTGGAATATCTTGGAAAGAGAGTCATTTATCAAATAAGAGGTAATCAATTTCCATACAGTTTTTCTAAACGCTTTAACTTTGTTACTTGGTTGACTTTTCAATGTTAGAGAAATTACACTTTACTGGAAATGTATTCAAAGCATTATGAAGATTTTTATTTACTTATTTTAATAATGGATGAAACTTTAGAGAACAAATATCACCAAGATTTCACATTTGTATTCAGATTTCTTTTCTTGAGAAATATTAATTTGTTTCACATTTTGAATCAAGATTAAAATGAATCATGCAATATTGTAAAATCAATATTCCATTTCAATTCTAAGCTTCAGTATAGATAAACTCTCATGAAGAAATAATGCTTGATAATCATTTATGAAAGGATTTGGCTTTTGAAACAGAGAATTTAAAATCCAAAAGACTGGAAAGCTTGAAATCTACGAGTAAAAGATGTTTTCGTTAATGTTAAAGATATTGTAATAAATTGTTAAAGAATATATAAATGTATGTCACAGGCTCATTATCATTTTTCTTCAGTTTAATTTAATGACATAGCTCTTGTGTGTTAGATTTATCTGATTAGGGACTCCGTTAGGCATGAAAAGTATTTTCTCCCAATTAGGGACTTCATTTCAAATATGTAAGAGCGAAGCGAAATCTCATTTTCAACGATTCTTATTTCTCGAGTCTTTTAGAAAGTTCCGATGCCTTATTAAATAGCATTATCATGTGCTAATTTTACTTTCATTTCACACGACAAAAATGATTTTTACTAAATACAAAATTCATCATTAAATACACCATATTTTGGAACATAATTTCAAGTATTGAAAAGTCATACTTACGTTCTTAAGGAAATAGATATTTCTGAAATTCAGCATAACGGATAAAATATCACAGCCTTTAGAGTTTTCTAAAATAGCCTGAAATTGCATGAACGAATTTTGTGATTTTATACTGTGAATTTCTTTCTTCTAGATTTTTCCTTTATTTTTTCAAAATTATTATTTAACTTTTATATTTATTGTTTGATAAATTATTAAATTATAATCAAAAACAAATATATAAAATTTCTATGCAAAGTTTTGCAAATACCAGACTTTTCCACCCAAGCTGTGCTTTATTTATAATTATTATGAAATTACTCAATTATATAAAAAATCAAAGAAAATGAAGAAATATCGAGAAATTGACAATAGTAAAATTTTTCGTTATTAAAATTAAAGGAAACAATAATTTATTAAATTGAATATATTTAGGCTAAATGTAATTAAAAATTAAAGCAAATGATAAATTATTTAATTGAATGTTATATCAGTTACATGTAATTGAAATTAAAGCAAATGATTAAAAATTGAAAAGTAATCTGGTAAGCAAAATTGATTCAACTAAAACAATAGCCCCTAGGGTAGCTAAATAAAATAAAATTAAAAGAAATAAATTATCAGATTGAATATTATATCACCTAAATACAATTAAAATTCAAGTAAATGATAAATTATTAAATTGAATATATTTAAGCTACATGTAATTAAGGCTACACAGTACCCTAAAAATGACAAATTTATCGAAAAAAATTTTTTTGCATTTTCCTGTAGCCCATACATTTGGGAATCTTGGCCCCAAATTTTAGATCTATTAACCAATTAGTTTTTAAGATATTTGAAGTTTTCTGAGCATTGTCAGTCACTATTTTTGACAGCTGAGGGGTGCGTGGTTAGTTTCGGTTTCATTTTAAAGCATTTTTCCATTCTTAAATTTAATTAATAACTGATATTTTTTAAATAATATCGATACTTGCAGAGAAGTAGATATTAACTTTAACTTTCACTACTAAAATCATTTATGTTTGTTTATATTTTGAGTTCTTGATGTGCTTATAGTTACTTAGCCAAAATTGATAAGAAAAGGTATTTCTCAAGACCAATATTTATTCTGCATATAATTTTTATAATTTAAAAGCTTTTTTAAATTGTTTAAGTTAAGTTTCTTCTGTTGAGAAAATTCCGCGGACAAAACTTTCATAGCTTGAGAAGAGAAGCAACATTTCTAAGAGATGGAGTACTGCTAAAAATGACAATTCTAAATAACTACAAAACTTCAGAAAACAAATGTTTTGAATACGAGTGCTGCAGATAAAAGTATGTTTCAAATTACATTATAGTGGATACTGAGTGTTTGTTTACAGATAATTTAAGCAATATTTGTCATATTGCATCTTTAAAACTTTGCTATGGTCAAAGAAATGGATTTGCATATAAAATGAATGTTGTATGTGTTAATTGTGACCAAACCTAGAGTGAAACATGTTCATAACAATTAATTGATGCTATATTACATCAAATATCAAATGTTAGCAAGCATCAATTTTTTAATGTTCCATTTGATGTAAATATGAGATTAGTGCAAGGTATGTTAAGTTTGTGACTTGGCTACTCATCGTTGGAAAAATTCTGCATGCATATGAATTGAAATATAATGTTTAGTAAAACTTATAAAAGACATTATGAGCCAAAAGTTCTGATTGGACATCTTGTTGGGTCAAATCAGCCGTTGCTTTATATTCGTAAAGATGTCATTGAGACGTAGGGCTCAAGGAATGATAAAGATATAGTCGGTATTGGAATGTCATATGATGGAAGCTGGTTGACAAGAGAACATACGTCAACGTCAAATATCGGAATAGGATATGTTATCGACTTGCTGACTGGCTTTGCGATAGACTACGAAGTAATGTCAAAGCGACGTGGAGAATGTGAACAGACTAAATTTGAGCTTGGAGAAGAAAGTGCTGAATTTCGTATTTGGTACAAAGGACAACAAAATGTTTGTAGTACAACACATGTCGGATCATCTAGTGCAATGGAAGTAAATGCAGCTGTGAAATTATGGGAAAGATCTGAGAGTATTAGTTTCCGGGACACAATCTTGCTCTTTGACTCTTGGTGTTTTTACCAGTTATCATTATCACGTGGAAAAAAATCAGGTATTCACAAAGATTGGGTAAAAATAACAATCAACGAAGAATATTTGCCCAAAATCTTGCCTATTTATCAGCGATTAGCATCAACTGAATTATTAAGCACATGTGTCAGAGGTTTGACACATAATTCTAATGAAGCATTACATTCGATGATATGGGACAAATATTCCAAAGAAAATACAGCTTCTAGGAGTCGTGTTGATTGCCATGTCGAGTGCAATACCTGAATTTATTGTTGGAACATTAAAAGCTCTAAAAACATTTCAGGATGCTAATTGAATTTGTAACAAGTTTGTCATCAGAACATTTAGTGTACTTTATTCATTGTAGGAGAACCTATTTCAGAAAGAAAAGGAAATCTGCAAATTTTAAAGTTGCGCAGAAAAAAATAAAACTTGCTAAATTGCGTCGATTTAAAATTCAGAAAAAATTAGGTGCTATGTACAAACCTGGTAGTTTTTAACTTTTTTTAAACTTTTATTTATATCATTATTATTTTTTATAAGTGTATTGTGTTTTAAAACTTTTGTGAAATTATTATGTTAACTTTAAGCTGAATAATCTGTCGTCGTAACAAATGCTATATCGATATTTTGCAATAACATATTTTGAATAAATAAAAATATTTGCCATAATATTTAATTAAAGTAGTGTTTTCATATATTATATAAGTAGTTAAATAATATATTAAAAATTTAGATCTTTGCAAGCATTATTAGTTTTTGTTTTATGCCTTTAAAAACTTTAAATGCATTTTTCTCAGACTTTTATTTTTGAAGATGTAAGTGTTTTCTAATCCCTAAGGCTTTTTTTCTGTTCAAGATAGAGTCTTGAAATTTTTTATACATACTGAGATATATGTGTTCTATAAAAGTTAGTATGGATTTAGGTCTGGGATCCCTAGTTATTTTTTTAAAAAATGTTAAAGTTAATATTTTAAAAATTTTCCTGTTTTTTCCAGGTTTAGCTAGAAAAATAATTATTAAAAATCAACAAGGGAACAGATTTTTAAATCCATACTAACTTTTGTTTGCAATAATGTATGAAATATAAATCACTCAAAATAATTAAAAAATTTCAAAAATTGTGTATTTTATAAGGGTTTAAAAAAACTTCAAAATTTTTAAATTTTTTTAAATTTTAAAATAAGGACTAGTTAAATTGACTTTTTATTTTCAGAATCAGTTTAATAATATAGTATGAAAACAATACATAAATTACTTTTAATATTACTGTCTCCAAAAAAAATTTTTGAAAAAGAGTACCGTGTAGCCTTAAAATTAAAGGAAAAATGTATTTAAGCTACATGCAATAAAAATTAAAGGAAATTTATAAACTATTAAATTTAATATATTTATGCTAAATGTAATTAAAATTGAAGCAAACAATAAAAAATTGATAAGTGACCTTGTACTTGAAAAGGGATCGAACTAAAACAATAGACCGTTGAGTGGCTAATTAATTCTTACTTGCGAACTGAACATTAAATTAGCAGGAATATGTGAAAACGTAGAGGAAAAAAGGATTTGAATTTCTAAATTATGATTTTTATTCTTAAAATGTTAAAAACATTTAGAAAAAAAATATAGATCTCTCAAAATATGCCAATTCAAAAGGATTACTACTAACAATTATTCATTTTTGGGTGAAAGCTTCCTAATTCGTTCAAAAACATATTCGCAGAAATGAAGAAAATACTTTCTTTTATTGTAAGTAATTTTATACTTTCATAGGTTCCATTTTACAATTAATTTGCCGCGATATGAACACAACTTACAAGGTTATCATTTATTCATTACAAAAAAGAGATTAAATGAATTTTAACTATTTACTTCTAACATCAAGCTAAATAAGGCACTTTCGACAAAAATAAATGAGCTTATTTGACGCTTAGCTTAAATGATCGTTACAATTCAATTGAAACACAGTGCATATCATAACACTGAGTTGAGCTTGTAAGGTTGTCATTTATTCTGTATAAAAATATTAAATTATTTTTATCTATTTATTTCAAACATTAAGGTAAATTAAAAGCTTTCGGCAAGAATAAATGAGCTTATTTGATACTATGTATAAATAATTCTTACATTTTGATTGAAAAACAGAGCATATCATAACACTGAACAATATTTTTTTAATCTATTTCAGTACAGAAAATCACCTTTATATACAAAAATAATTACTTATGAGAACAATAACTAATAGGTACATATAAATTAATAAGTCGTGCATTTATCTTTAGCAGCTTCTTGTATATAATCCACTGAATTGATAACTTAACACATTTGAAGAGTTATTACAAACTTTTCTTTTTAAACATTAAGTATAATTATAATTTCAAAATTAAAATTTAATAAAAAAATTTGAAAATAGTTTTATAACATAAAATTTCCCCCAATTTTTATATAGAAATTTTGGATTACTGAAAATCTATAAAAGTTGTTTAAGAACTTACTTTCATACTGTACAAAAAGTAACCTCATTTCATAACGTATAAATATCAGCGCTATGGATAGAATAGATTTGAAGAAAGTGTATTGGATTAAAAAAATATTTTTAAATGAACACAAATAAAGATGTGGAGTGAGATAGTTACAATTTTAAGCGATTTTCTTGCATTTCTATGCTTCAAATTTTAATAAATAATGTTTCTTTAGAATGAGCGAATAACCGACTTATTTTTGCAGCAAATAAAAACGACTCAGAGGAAGAAGAAGTGTAAAGAAGTTTACAAAACTTATTTTAAATAGGCCTTTAGAAATGTTGATGAAAGAAAAATCATTTTAACTGTTAAATTTTGACCTATAAAAATGGGTGGACCTATAAAATACAACTAATCCACTAACCGTGAGATCCTGAAAATAATCTTGTACAAAAAAGAACATACTGAAACAGTTTACTTTCCAAAAAAAATTAAAAAAGGTTGATTCATATCCAACCTAAACAGTTAAATTAAAAAAAGGACAATTGAAAAGTACTAAAATGTTCACCTCAAACAATATATATTAGTCCAAACATTCAAGGGATGCGTCTCAGAGACAATCTTTCGTTCATATCCACTTAGTCGGATTTTTAATGGGTTTTATTTTTCTCACATTATAACTTTGGGTCAATTATAACTTTGGTTCAAAACTTTAAAAGCTTCATTCTCCCATTTTAAAGCTTTCGATTGCGCTGAAATTTTCTGTACAAGATCGTTTTTGATGACAATGCGATAATTTAATTATTAATAATGAAAATTAATGGATTAAAGCTCATTATTTAAAGAATTAAATTTTAAGCCAAGTTCCCCGCCTAGTCGCCAAATCCGTTGTTTAATAATTTATCGTTTGCATTAATTTTAATTACATTCAGCTTAAATATATTCAATTTAATAACATAATTTATCGTTTGGTTTAATTTTAATTACATATCTTCCCTCTTATGTGATAAATGTCTTCCTTTGTCCCTTAAGATCAGGGGACTAGATGACTTTGTTTTTGTAAAATATTTCTAATCTACCCTTTCGCTTTTTTCATTCATTTTGGGTGCGCAAACACCATTTGACACATTTGTTTCTTATGTTTCTATTATTATTCCTTCAGAGTATATTTGTCATTGCAAATTGGAACTACATGATACATTTGTTATACAATATATTCAATAGAAAGGATCAAAAATGGAATTCTTGTTTGCACTCAAGAGGAGATCCTGACTTAATATGAAAAAGAGTGAATCTGTATCTCATAAAAAGAAAGCCGTGGTAAAATAGTGAGCTATGTGGACTCCTGAGTTAAATGGATCCGTTTGTACTGATCAGTTTAAAGTATCTTCTACGCTTCATACATCAAAACATTTAATTTCAGTCTTTCGAATTTCGATTAAAAGATTTATGAACATCAATTAATGTCTTTAATTAGCAGAAATGAACACATCTCGCCTTTGACACTGGAGATTTATTTTCAATTTCAGCTCTTTCTTGAATTCCAAATGCATAGTTATAATTCATCAACAAATTCTGGTATTGTAATGGTATGCAGTAATATTAAGTATAGAACATTTGGTTCTACGAATGAAAAATTTTGCAATTTTAAAAATCATAAGAATATATTGTCATTATTTGCTAAGCATTTATATATGGGCTAATTTGTTTCTATCTTGTAGAGAAATTGCTTTAAATTAATAGAAATGAATGAATAATAAACGTCATATTCTATAATATATACAAGATTCATAATAGTAATGAATAAGGTAATAGAAAAATGTAAATTGTTACTTTTAAGAAAAACATGACAAACTTTTTAAGGCTTCTCTCAATTATTTATTTTATTGCATAATGTGAGTGCAGTTTTAATGAATTTATACGTTATCTATTAGTTGCCGAAATTAAAGTGTAAAGAAACTAAGGGCAGCGAAAATATTTTAACAGATGAAAGCTTTACATGAAAGGCGGATGACACGAAATAATATTTTGGTCCCCCACAAAATAATATACATCAAGAAGGCAACGTCAAGTTTTAATTAATAATAAGAAATGTACAGAGATATATGGTTAAATTTTATTTTGCATATTAATTGATCTTTATGTGCATAAAATTGTAAATTACAGCTAATAATGTTTGGTTTCAAGAAGCTTTAGATTGAAGCTTTTGGCTTATTTTTTGTTAGACCGAACAAAATAGAGAACTGTTGCCAGTGTTGCTAGACTGCTGTTTGTTCTTGGGTAGGTAGATACACTGACATTGACAAAATATTTCAAACTACTGTTTAGCGTAAGAAAACGGTGATGGTTGTTTTGAGTAATGTGAGTGATAATGATGGTTGTGTTGAGTAATCAGGGGATTTTAGTTTGAATTTAGTGAATTTTGAGTAAAAAAAGGCAGATAACAAAAATAACTTGATGACATTGGAAGCTGTGAAAAGTTCTTTTTGCATTCATCGGTTAACACGAAATTCATTTAACATGAAAATTTTTTTTCAATTCCCTCAGTTTCGTATTAAATGTTTTTCACTGATTATGATTTATATTCATAAGATTTTTAAATATTTTATGTGCTGTACATAAAATGTTTCTTCAGTAAACACATATCTCTTCCAGTGAAGAATGTATTGCGTATTTCCTTGATTATTTAAATCTATAACATATCTACCAATGATTCCAAGACTCCAATTCATGATACGCAAGCGAAAGATAGCACAGTTTAATTAGAATATCTAAGATCCCTCTCTATCTGCATCTCGAATCCATCAAAATTCAGTTAATCCTAGTTCATATTCTAATAATAATATTTTAGTTCACCAAATCACTCCCTCTGTGTTAAGCACTTCTCAATTATAGCAGATTCACTTCCAACGTAAGCTATTGATTACATTTGTCAACTTATCAATATCCTCTACCTACCATCCTTTTACTATTAGTTATCTTGCATTTATACATCGCGATCTCTAATTCAATTTATTACACTTTTAATCTCCATCTTGTTTACCTAATAAAGTTCATTGGGTTAGGAAGAAATTGTAATTTCATGCAATTAAATTTACCAAAAATTGCCCGAGGTATGTAAAGTGAAAACTGCGAATATCTCAACGTCCCAAATGCAATAAGAAAAATTTTAATTTTGAAAAATAATATACTTTTCAAACTCTTTGACTGAATAAATTTAAAGACAAACTGACTATTTAGTTATTCACAGCAATCCTATCTCAAATTTTACCACACACGCACAAGCAAAACTCATTTTTCATTCATTAATCCTTCACACAACCACAATGTGCACCGCAAATATGCACAAGAATAAAATATACGACAACATCTCCAAAGTGAAGCTTGACAAATATCTTAGGTTTCGCCGAATGTCACACCCAAATGTCCTCAAAGCTCTGCCTTCCCTTTACACGCTAAAGTGATAGATCGCTTTGCAACCGAAGTTACTCTGCGGAGGCATATCAGTGATATGCATACCTCTGCATCACGCAACGATAAATCACACTACACTGGATGCATTTATGTCTTTTTTTTTTATCCTGTCGTCTGCAATAGAGGTGTTTCGTTTTATTGAATTGTGCTTGATAGGGGAGAATTTAACACGAGTGAAGAATCAGGACTTTTTAAGTTCTTTCAGGTGATTTGAAAAATAGTGCATTTCGAAAAAAGTAGTTTAGAAAATATGAGAAGCTAAAAAGACTTCGTAATACTTTGCAGTCTAAAATAACACTTACAGTTAAATATATCAGAGCATGCGGTAGACATTAAAATACTGAATTTGGAACTTTCTTATTATAAAATTTAACTTTTGAAATTGACTTCGTAATTTTGGAATTTTATTTTTCTTTCCTCTTTTCTTACAAAAATTATTTCTTTTAACTTAGTATAATTTCTAAAACTTGATATTACTTATAGAAAAACTATTTTTGGTTCACTATGTGCATAAGGAAACTTTGTAGAAGGAGAAGGGTGGGGATTTGGAATCATATTGTGTGATATTTTTCTTTAAAATGGTACCTAAATGCAAATATATCTCACATATCAAGTGCATATTCAACTAAAAGGAAAAAAAAACTTTTAAAACTTTTAAAAAAACTTTAAAAAAAATTTACTTTTATAGTTCTATGGAATGATTAAAGTATTATTATTAGGCACATAAAAATATAAGTTCTACCAATAATTTGTAAAGAAATATATTACAAAAATAAAGTTTTTAATATAGTATTCCACAACTCATCACGTGTTTCGGTATCCTTAATGAAAAGAAGTATTTGCTATCCTAAAATAACATCTACGCTTAAGGAAAAAAAATGGTGTGTTTCTTTCCTAATCTAAAATAGCAACAATTGTTCTAATAAAAATGGATTATTACTTATCTGAATTAACATCCTATAGAGTTAAGGAAAATTGTTAATATTTGTTAGTCTAAAATAACAATATAAATCGAAGAGTTTTTTGTTATTCTAAATTGAGGCTTACAGTCAAGGGAAAGTAGAAATGTATTTGTCAGTCTGAATTAACTTCCCTTAATCTTACTGTTATTGGAAAAAAAACTGGAAAGTTTAGTAGGAATTTTTATGGCTAGAAATTCAGTTTGTTGATAAACAAAAAATATTATAAAAAATTATGTATATTCTAGGGACAAAAGTTTCATTTATTCAATTTGACTCTCTTCTAGAACAGAACAATTAAAGAAAGAACACTTATTTTGAACCATGATCTACAGATGAATATGTTCCACGAGTATAATTGATTTTATCTCCTTCTAAACCGATTTGTCAATTAGAACAGATAAACTTAACTGAATTTGAATAATAATTAATACGTTACCGTCGAACTTCGAAGCAACTTGATGGTTGTTGACTATTGGGCCGCGGTAGCCTAGTGGTCACGGTAGCTGACATGCGATTTCCTTCGAGTCGAGGGCGTCAAGTCGGGGCTGAAGCACCTTAAATCTGTCTAGGTATTATGTACTCCTAAGGTGTGGTGTGGAAGTTAGGAGAGAGGTGCCAGCTCAGGTGTCGTCGTCGTCACTTGACCGAGGTAGAAAATTACGAGTTCCATTGCCCCTCGTCTTGTTTCTAGTGTGACGTTAATATCACCGCTAATGACAATGGACCTCATAATTTTGAGCCATTATTAAGAGACAAGGACGAGAACTGATCTGCCAACCCTCCTCTAAAGTCATATTCAATAATTTCTCAATCAACTAAAATATTTGAACACATAAAAAGCAATACAAAACAAATATTGAATGGATAATAATGCAATAACTAAATATTTGAAAATCAATAAAAACATATATTATTATGTGAACTACACTCAAGCATATGAAAATCATTTTAAAGCAAATATCGTCTGGATCTCACAAAAATAATTATGTGTATCTGACGAAAAAGACACTAAATAAATTTTTCAAAACAATGATCAGTAAAGTTTTAAAACGTAATAATTCTTAAAACGGTTTTTTAATTTAGAAGTCTGTCGTCAAGAGAAAAAAATTTACAAGGTTGTACTTAAAAATACAAGCTAGTCGTTAAGAAACCAAGGTGCCTTCCAAAAGCAAAATGAGCTCAGATTATGTCAAGTTTAAGTAATCATTACTTCTTCAAATTAAAAACAATGGAAGTTATATGTTGAGATTGTACACTTTGCACAGTTACTCTAATTACAATTTTAAAATCTAAATTGAATAAATTTTAAAAATTTATGAATTTTATAATTCAAATTACTCATACTTTTAATTCAAATATTGTTCAATATTTAAGTTTTTTGTGAGTGTTTATTAAAAAAAATAATATGTTCCCCATTCAGAAAATAGCTCCATTTCGTAATGTACGAAGTATTAGTAATATGGACAAAACAGCTTTTGTGCAAAATATACCAGAATCATAAAAAAAAAAAAACAATCTAAGAAAGAAAAATGCATATAAAAATATTTTTCTATCTGCCGGGGAACGTATGTTTACAATTTAAAATTGTTTTAGAAAGGATTTTATAACATTTTCTTAAGTAATAAATCTTACATAATTAATAATTTACAGTAAATTTTCTAAAAGCAAATTTTTAATTACTGTAGTGTCTCGGTTACTTTAATAAAGATACACAGAAATGTATTTAAGCTGCTCTTCCATGATATAGTTATAACGCTCTTTACATTTGGTTTACAGAATTAAAAACATAATAATCAATTTAAAACAAATATCTTATGGAATAATTACATAATAATTATAAGAGTCTTAAATTATTTTGATAAAATTTAAAAGAAAAAATTTCTTAGTGTTGAAATACAATATCATGGTTAATAGAGCCCAAAAAATTTGTTATAAATTATTTTAAAAAATTAAAATAAATTTCTTTTTTACTACTAATATTGAGATCTACAAACTAAAAGTGTATCCCTTAATTTTAGTGATCCGAAGAAAGAAGCAATATCTACTTAACAGGAATTCATCAATTACAGCCTTAGAACATCTTAGTCAAAAAAAAAGTTTATGAGGAATGGTTAACAAAATAACATTTTGACTAGGCTAAAACTAATTAATTTAGTCATTTTATTCACATAAAATAAATTTCAAACTTTTAAAATGATTAATCAGTCCATTTTTTTTTTAAAAAAAAACTCTTTTTCATCAGCTCTTTTTTAAAACACGACATATTTTTAATTGTAAAATCATAATCTAAAAACGATGACTTACGTTAGAAAATTTATTTTCCGTTTCGGATTGAAATGATTTTCAATTTGAGTCATCAGGCTTAAAATTTAATGAGTTTACAATTTGCATAGAGTGCTTGTGCAATTTGTAAGCAGTTTTTGAACTTTCAATTAAGATCTCTATTTTCAAATGAGTTTGATAATTTATTAATGTTGCCCTGAGAAGCAACACGGAGCCTATTGGAGAAAGATTTTGTAATTTTGAATAACCGCCGAGTGGCAAGAAGGATACTGAAACTGACACCTCTCTCTCAAAACTTGCAAACTTCAGCTAGGAGAGGACTTGGAATCTTAATACGTTTAATGTGCTGAGAAGATTTAATGTGAGCCATCATCAACGTATGGCAAGCTTTCAGTGCCATTATGATTCGAATCCACGATTCCACAAAAATAACGATGGTTGGCGACCATGAACACAAGGCAACTACTACTACTACTACTACTACTACTACACACACACACACACACACACACACACATATATATATATATATACATATATATACATATACATATATATATGCCAGTGTGTGTATGACGTCTGTTTTGTGTGTGGAAAACAATTTGAATTAGTGTATTTTTGTTTAAAAATTGGTCTCCTGATCTTATATAATTTATTTGACATTGCATATGATTTATGGGTACCTGCGTTTCAAAAAATCTGTTTAACGATTAAGGTTTAGTTAGTATAAAAGCTATCGATTTCTGACTGGAAATTCAAAACTGCTTTGTCTGGGCTTACAGATAATTGCTGGAAACTTTGATTCACACAGTGTAAATAATTATAGGCTAAATATATTAGAAATTACTTGATGGAGTGCATTTATCTCTTTTCTCTTTCCATAGATCTTTTTTTTGTGTGTCATAAATTTTGTTTTACTATTTTTTCAGGAGCTAGATTACATCTGAATATTAAATATGCACGAGAATGCGATTTCTCTCAAAAATATATTGATTAATTTTCGCCTTCTTTTCTCACCATTTTTTTCTTATTATTCTTTGTTATTAAACGGATAAATATTTTCGTTCCTGCGAGTTTGTCTTATTGAATTGATCATCACTACAATGGATGTTTAATTAATGGAAAAACGTATTATGGAAATGTCTTTGAAAATCATCGATATCAAATATTTCCCTGTTTTTCACTGAGTCATTAGTATTTTTTAAGTAGCTTGGAGATTAATTTGTTTATTGGAAGTTACTATCTACGCGCGCACGACTAGTTTATTTTACTTTATTTAAAACTTATTACACTAAATTAAGTGGCTGATATTTTTTTTTTTTCAATATATACCTTGATTTTATTATACATAATTGTGTAAGCTTGCATAAAAGAAGAAATTAGCTGAAATTTTTGCATTATGATTTTTTATCAATAAATTTATCATAAATCGTTCCTCTAAATATATGGATGAAAATTTAACGTCGTAGCGATAGACGACAAGGTAATTCGAGGGTTATTGACAACTGAATCCATGACTTCGAACCTAGACTAAATTATATGGACAACACTTGAGTTAAAACCTCACAATCCAAACTTCCACACAAAGCCAAATTTACAACATGGAGCCACGAGGGATATAATGTAAATCAGTTCCTCTACATGGTGGGTCTTTATCAGTTTTAGAATCGATCCCTTAATTCGATGAACATTAACGTCACCAGCGAACCTGAGACCATTAACCACTCGCTTGTTGCAGTTACATTTGAATGAAATAAAAAGTATTAAATGCTATGAAACACAAAAACTCAAAATTTTCCATAACTGTGACTCAAAAAATTATCTATTTTAAATTTATTCCTAATTTTTTAAAAATAAAGTCTCGTATCCAAAATAACATTTATTTATCCGACATTTCATTTAATGAATCAATGTTTGCATATTGTCAGAATATCAAATATTGATATTACTTTCTTCTTTATAAATGCGATAATTTTTAATACCCTTTATATGAACAATGTTTTTAAAAATTTATTTTGATATAACATTAATAAAGCGCTTGATGAGTGTATACGTATATGAAAAGTGATGTTAAATACTTAAGCATCCACAAATATGATATTGTTTAATTTTTTTTATTTTAAATAAAATCGTTTTACTTTAGGAAAATTTGTGAAAAATTTTCAAAACATGTTTCTTTGAAATAAAGATTGTGTAAAAGCAACAAACTGTAAGTGCACTTCTATATGGGCAACATATACAATTGTATGCTTTTCCCTCACTTACACCATAGAAATGAGAATAGAAGAAAACATTATACTGATCTTTTAATTTGTGTGATTAAAAATACGACAAATGAAATATAAGAAGCTACGTTAAATAAAACTGTTTTATAAGGGATTTTAGTAATTTTAGAAATTACAATACATCTGATTAACATTAAAGTTTACATGCAATTTAAGTGTTTTCCATCATTTTGAAATCAGTACCGAAGATGAATAAACCATGCAAAATATAATTAAAAACCTCGATTTTTTTCTTAGTTACGTAATAAATTCTATAGAAATCATCCGATTGTTCCTAATTATCCAAAAAACAATTTTTCTTCATACAACAAAGTGCTAAATTAACGAGTATTTGCTTAGGCTTAAGCAAACAAGTAACCAAATTTCTAAACATTCATATGCATTTTACATATGTTTAAAACTAAACAATAAAACAGCTTCATTTGTTGCAATAATACTTCGAAACAATAAGCATCAGCTTAAAGAGCATTTGCACATTTGCTGGCTAGGGAGCTATCTGCAAGTTTGAATTTTTTTTCGTTGCAAATTTGCTGGTTGAAATATTATCAAAAAACGTTTTTCTTTATACATATGTTTTTTGAAGTCTTACTATATCTCTGTCTGCTCTGTATCTATGAAATATTCTTCAACGGGTATTTTTATTACATCATATTTTAGATGAGCAACGTATTGCTCGATGATGTTTTGCAACCAATGTTGGATTCTGGAGAAAGTTCAACAGAACGAAAGACGACTGAAGTTATTATTTTGTACGTGGCTATTTTTCTCTCTTTCTAATACGTTAAAAAATCCTTCCAGAATAGATTAATCCATTTAAACGTAATTGAGGATGACACTTTGAGAATTGAAAATGAAAATACAGATATGGAAGAAATCCTTCCGTGTCTGACATTTTGATTTCAGATAACAATGAGAGAGCAAATCCATTTTAGGAAGTAATTAAGGAAGAGAAAATCCTGAAACAGCATTGTCCTTTCAAGTTTTTGAATTTTACTAAAAAATCTGAAGAAAAATAGATTGTTCCTTGAACACAGTTGAAGAATTAGCAATGCGGATTAAAAAATAGAAAAGCCTGAATTAATTGACATTTTCTAAACCCAATCTAGATGAAGGAGCTATTTTCAGATTCGTTCAGTGAGAATTTTCGTTTTTTTCCATTTCGGAAACTAGCCATCCACTTTAATTTTGTTAGCATTCGAAACATACCCTCTCACATATGGGATGGAGAAATGTGTCAAAAGCAAATGAAATAAACGCTAGCCCTCCTTATTCTGAAGTATTTATGGGATATATACTCAACTATTTCTCTTTCCTTTAAATCACCGCTTTAGCGGTATTTCTAGATCTTTTCAGTTTAGAAGAAATCATCCTTTCTTTCAAGATTCACATCTATTGCCCTAACGGTGAGGGCTCTGTTCTTCTTATAAAGCAGGTAACTCTATTCTGTATTATATCTTTCATAATACCTTTCTTTAATGATTTATATCTCAGTTTACTTAGATTCTTTGATAAAGTCGACCGCTAGAGGCAATGAGCCTCTACTGTCGTCCCTCAATTGTCGGCAGCTTATCGTCTATTTTTATTTATTGCTAACACAAAAATCAATTATCGCTTGTAAGTCTCATGTCTATCAATAACAACAAGTCTCTAATATGCTTTCTCCAGCCCGTTCTATCTTAGACACCTTCAAAGACTCTCCCTCCGACTTCTCTTTGGCAGATTATTTTTGTAATAACTTTGATTCTGAGAAATCCTTTTTCCACTGCGCTTTTTCCACTAAATTTGGAACATTTAATAAATTACTTTCAGTCCATTCCATTATAGATATTATAACTCATTTTACAGGTATTTTTTTTTCTTAGAGTTGGCTTACATTGTTTCTGAAAGCTGGTGGTAATAGATTTTAATATAATACGACATAAAGTACCAGGAGCTTAGAATCATGTAGAGACTATAATATTAAATTTTGAAGAGCTTCACCCAAAGGAAATGTTAATATAATTATAGACAGAAATCAGATTTACATATTAACCCGAGAAATCAACGGGAAAAATTCTTACCAATATCCAGCTTTGTCTCTTTTTGACCGTCGTAGCTGTGGTTATTTGGAAGGATTCAGGCTTCTTTTCTTTGGTCTGCACTAAGGTTCCAGATGCAATGGCATTTTGCAGTTACATTTTTATGAATGAAGACAACATATCAACATCAACTATGTAGAGAGCTCTAATGTATTTCTTATTGCCTGGAGAGATGGTCCTCTACGCTCTTTCTTTATGGAATATCAAGTGAATATCAAGGGCCTTTCACACTCTCGTGTAGTGATAAATTATAATTTCACAACTTTCCCCAGCCAAGAGCACCTACTATGCCTGTTAATTAAAATAAATTAACGATTTTACTTTTGTTAAAGTCATCGCTCAAGAAATATACTGATTTAAATTTATTCTATATTTTACGTTCAAATAGAGTGAGAGAGAGTACATCATTAAATTTGGTGACAGACTTTTAGGTATTTCATATGGAGATGAAATGCCTAATAAGGATTATTCCTACTACTTTGAAACGTGGAATATAAGGAATCATGCAGATTTGTAGGGCAGGATTGACGAAATAAAGTGATTAAATTGAATAGTATCAGAAAATATAATGATCTTTCCACTGTGATAGTTAAGAATAGGAAATTAATAAAATTTAATTGTAAGATTAATTACATGTATAATTAATCTTATAATATATATATATATATATATATATATGTGTGTGTGTGTGTGTGTGTGTGTGTGTGTGATTGTTATAAAAGTGCAATTAATAAGGAAAGAGGTGAGACAGGTAAATAGGATAACAAGAATGTATGTGTTCCTATATTGCGATGAGTTTGAAGCTTATAGTTATAAAGTAGACTCTACATTGGTACTTATGCAGTTTTTCAGTTATAGGGTTGAGAAGATTGAAATTGGATCCAGCATATTTGTGCCTCACTCAAATCCACTTTTACGGATTAGAGAAACAAGTACAATTTTTGTTAGCATCGGGAGAAAGGATTTCTCTCTACATTCGTAATATAATAAATAAATATAATATTTCCACCATTCAAAGAAAAACAGATAATTAATATATTATTCAAATATATTTATTAAATCCAGTTTGAGTTTGAGTATTCATTCTTTCTTGACTGATTTTTGTATTGAGTCTTGATTGCATAATTAAATCGTTTGTGAAGCTGTGTGCCATAACTTTTATAACACGAAATTCGCTTTTTTTATTTACATAAGACTTTTACAAACAAAATTTTCATATTATATAGTTCAAAATGATTCTAAATAATATAATTGTGGTTATAGACTTTCAATATTTTTGTAAATATCAATTAGACTTTCAAATTATGTAAAAGTGAACAATAATCAAATATGTTATTTTTAGTGATCATATCTACTGAAATTAAACAGACACTAATGAGATTAGAAGTTCTCAATTTATTCACTTAATGTTAGATATGCACTACATTAATTTGTTAATCGGATGTAAATATGCAGAATTAATCTCTCCTAGTCTATACTATTTCAACACGTTTGTAATATATTTTAATATCTGTAGTAAAAATCAATTTCGTCACTATTAACAGAATAATAATTAACCACTAGCCATTTCACTACCAAATTACTATTAACTTTATATCAAATTCTCCGTTGCTTTTAAAAGTATTTTTTTAAATTCGTTCACTTAACTTCTATAAATCTAATTTGAGTAATCACGATTCATTTTATAGGAAATTTGAATGTAAAAATAACAAAGTAAACTCAGATGTTAATTGAGTGCATTCCACATTGCAAAACAAGTGGATTATAGGTTATTATTAACGTTGTATTGAAAAGCAACACGAGGGCTATTGTTGACAGACCTCGTAATTTCCTATCTCTGTGACCCATTAGATATTTAGATTGATTTAAAATATTGTTTAATACATAATTGCTTTTATTATTAAGCAAAATATGTCAATAAATACACAGTTTAATCTAACTAAATATGCACAATATTTAATATTTTAAGGGAAACTGACTAGAACTAATGAACGAATATAAAGAAAAAAAATATATAAAAACATGTAAAGCCACCCTTTATTCAACTCACAGAACATTCTTTAAAAACTCAAAAATCCTTCATTTGTTTGATTCATGCCATTCTTAGAAGCAAACGAGAGCTATTAGAGACAAATATCGTACTTACGAATCCCGTACAAGTGAGATGGACTACAACTGAACTGGCTCCTTCCTCTGAAAACTTCCACATCACTCAAAGAGAGAAATTGAAGCCTTGACCTATCTAACGGTCATCAGCCCCCCTACACGACGGATCATAACTAGCATCGGAGATTGAACCCACAACTTAACGAAACATCGCCAGGTTATGAGTTCAAGACTATGACCACTAGACTACCGCGGCCACTGCTTATTATTGGAAAAAATTTATATACTATTCGATTTCTTTTAATATTACTGCATATACAAATGAAGTAAAAATCCAATAATCATTGAAGCTTATTTTTAATGTTTATCTAGTTGTAATACAAGGCTTAATGTTGTGCAAATCTATACATAACACACATTTTAAGTTCAATTTATTAAATTAAAAATAATATTATCACTTCAGCAATGTAGTTTTCTCTAACATAAACGATGCTTGAAATGGATTTTATTGATTCCAGATAATGAAGTAACGTCCTGAGTTTAGTGGTACTGAAGTTATTTTCATAATGTTAGTTTGAGTTCAGAGATTTCGATAGACAACCGAATTCACTCAGCTATTTTCTTGATACATAACGAAATATTGACATTATGTAAAAGATGACATTTTAGCGAGATATTTTAGAAGTATTTACGAGAAAAAAGATATTTGTTTGGATTACATAGGACAAATTTTGAGTTTTTATTAATACGATTTTATTAAAGACGATAAATTAGTTTTCAGCATTTAATAAAATTAAGTTAGAATGATCAAAATAAATTAGTTTCTAATACAATGAAATGGATATTAAACATATTTATACGGAAATTTCTTGGCTACCTCTATCTAATGCTTTATTAAAGCATAACCCAAATATCTTTTTAAGATCACAAATACGAGAAAGGGCTGAAAAGTTTCCGACCTAACAAAGATGCAAGAAGAGATAGCTCTATGATTATCCCAAGAAACCGTCTCCATCACGTTTCCTGCAGAAAAAACAGTTTTTACAATTTTTGGAGCCGAATCCCTCCCCCCCCGCAGTCCACTGTTTTGACTGTATTTTTGTTTTGTGCACATAACCTGTTCGCTTCCAGGGTACCACGGGCGATACGCTCATGTTGGCTCTCCTGTGCCCAGCGTATCAATAGAGATACGCTCGATAAGAACGATTCATTTGATTTTTTTAATGTTACTATATAACGTTGCAATACCACGAAATCTATATAGATTGGTTATTTTGAGTGTTGACCTTGGTGATATGGGCTTGGATTTCATTTCTGGCTACCAAGAGGGGGAGTAATTGTTAAAAGCACGTGCTGTGGCACTGCTCTTTAAATATAATGACATGATTTAAAGGGTGTACTTGCTTTGGGTTAGCTTTTTTCTTTCTTGCTTCCTTTTTAGAAGTTCGAAGGAGAATTTATGGTCCTTTGTGTGGTTTAGGGCTATTGGTAGCAAATGTTCTCAGCTTTTCGTTTCATTCGGTCGGTTTTTATTTGTAGCGACAGTCATGACGAAAAGAAAGTATTTATCTGATACTGAGATTTTCAGAATAATGAATGAATCTGACAGTAATGTTAGCAAAAATAATCCAAATCTGTACATAGACATTAAAGTAAAAATAAAAGGGGGGTGGGACTAAGATGTGCCCTTTGCTTAAAATCTTGCGTGAAAGTCAAAACATGTGTGTAAGACATGTTAAGTTGGACAATGCAAGAATTGTTTTTTTTTATAAATATAACATACAACAAAATAAGTTTTATCTTTTATATCTGTATATTCCATATAATGGTACATCATTACACCATGAAATTTATGTAAATATATTTTGTATTTTCTTATAAGTATGATTTTTTATGTAATTTTATCTATAAAACATTCAATTTTCGATTAAATCTTTTTTTTCTTCTTTTGTATACTTTAAGTTTATAATGCATTTTAAATAAGATATATAATTACCAATATATTTTAATGAATAGCTGATTGTAGAGGAATTTTTTTCACGAGTTAGGCTTAGTATTTAAAATCGTTTGGGCACAGAGTGACACTCCGCGGTAAGAAGACGAAGGCCTAGAGAAGCACTTCTTTTTTCTCCCTCCGATAGCGAAAGGAATAATGGTTCATCCAAGTTTTATCTATAGATATTAATTAGCCACAAACTAACTCTGTTTTATTGCGCCTAAACTGATGAGCTTTGGCAATGATCTTTAGAACACTTTCTTGGTCTAACGTGAACAAAAGCGGCACACAACACGCGGACAGCTTTCTCTCATGAGTAAATCTTGATTCAATATGTGACAAAAAGGTTTTTTGGACATATTTACAACCTCTGCTACCTCTCTCCCTTTAATTCGATGGTTGTCTAGCACTATTTAGTGAATTTTAGATATGTTATTGTCAGTGGTTGTAGTTTTCGGAAGTTGATTCACATTGACTCTCAAACGATTGTCAATCATTAACTGCGCGTCCAAAATAGCTGAAATTTCTATAAGTACTTGTCAAAAATTGCGCAACCACATTTTCTAGCATTTATTGACGAGCCTACCATCTTCATGTTGAAGTTGGAAACTTTTCCACCCACCCTCGTATTCTTAATGTTTTCAACCAAATTAAAAAAAGAAAAAACACCCATCAATATATAAGATTTTTTTTTAATTAATCATTATTCTAAATGCCATTTTGGAAATATGTCAACCATTAGTATTCTTAAAACAATAGCTAATTTTAAATAACAGCTTCAATAGCTTGTGTAAAAAATGCAATAACACGCAAACACTCTTGATGGAATTGAGAAGAAAATTGAAAATATTTTCTTTTTATTTATAGTTGTCTTTCATTAAATTCTTGAAATATTTATAAGCATGCATGTATCGTCTCTGAAAATAATAAAATAAATTATTTACTTTTCGTTAAATCTTCTTTTTCCTACCTAATTTTTTTTCAGTGTAAAATCAATTTCGAGCATCCGATTATTATATTTGCCGAACCAATAAAAATGTCATTCTTGTCAGTTTAAAAATATCGAAGTTGTAATAAGACTCAAATACATAACTTTAAGACAGCCTATTTTGTTTTATTTAATTTCTTAACGTAACAATGCTGCCACTTTTTTTTTCAAGTCGCTTCGTTTCGTGTAAGAACTAATTTATAAAAATTAGAATCTTGGTTACTTTCAGATATTTCTGCTGTCAAATTTTACTTTTCTGCTAACAACCTTGAGGTGCTCAAATTTCTATTCTTTTGTATTAACGTTTTATTTTAATTTTGAAATCAAGGGCTATGTTTTGCAGATTTAATTAAATAAAATTATTTATTTACTAATTTAAAAAAAAATATATGTGTTAATTCCAATAAAATAAGATATTCCAACATTTTTGATTAATATTTCTTGCGTTAAACTATTTATTTGTTTATTTTGATATTTTATCTATCTTTTGATCTATGATCAGTTATCGAAATATGAATTGTAATCCATACTTGCTCAAACTTATTCTGGAAACTCGATAGGTGGTTTTAAGCTAAATTACATACCCAACCAATAACTTGTTTAATGTGCGTAGTTTTTTTTCTCATTCATAAATATTATAACAAAAAATTTCCTTATATTTTTATTTTAATATATTTATTTTTATATTTTGTTTATTAAAAATGTGATTCATAAATTCATGTTTATTCATAAGAGAGAAAACATCGTTCGTAAGATTTTTTTTTTTTTTTCGTTTTCAAATATGGCCTTGATAAACGGTTAATTAATTAAACTTTATTTATAATACATAGATAATTTCATCAAACCTTTTTATATACGATTCTATCTTTGACTTGGAATGTTACCTTAAATACTGACGACAATTACCTTAAATCTTCGGTTTTGCGATTTTTACTTGTATTTTAATTAACCTTTGCGACGTATCTTAAGTTCAGAATTGTGGTATGGTAGCCTAGTGGTCATAGTTTCGGTTTCGTGGCCAGCGGTTATCGTTAAGTCGCGGGTTCGATCCTTGGCCGCTAAAGACCCACTATGTAGCCGGGGCTGATGTACGTTAAATCTATTATCCTAGCATGATATGTCAGTTACGAGAGGGGGTGCCAGCTCAGATGTCGTCCGCGTCACTTGACTGCGGTTCAAAATTATGAGGTCCGTCGCCAAAAGCCCTCGTATTGCTTTTAGTGCGACGATAATAAAAACTAAGCTAAATTCACGAATATTTATAATTGCCAGACGTAGTTTATTTTATCCTCAGAAAACTGAGAATATTAGTGCCAGACAATTATTTTCATTTATCATATATATTATATATATTAACTTATATTTTCAATTAAAACATTTTTTCAGAGAAAAACACCAAACAAGACATTATTTTGTTTAAAAACCAAAAAAAAAAAAAAAAAAAAAAAAAAAAATTCTTTCGTTGAATTCTTATTAACAATTAAATATTTTAAAAATATAATTAATTCCCCTTACCGAAACACATATTTAAATTATTACTGAAACAAATCATTATATTTATCAATTCTCCTTCAATCAATTTAATAAATGAATAACATATCATTCATTTGTCTCATAAATTATTGCAGTTATAAAATTACTTCAATAAAATGTCATATCCATTTTATATGTTTCTCCCACATACCAAAATGTTACCCAATTGTAATAATTTTCATCTCATTATTTGTTCTTAAGGGATTTAAGACACACACAATAATTTTTCGTATAGAATGATTTCAAAATTTGGGAATTATATGCAACACAACAACACGTTATGCAATACTTATTATAACCTTTCTATCAATTAAAATTAAATGATTTTGAAATGATATTATATAAATTTATCACTGTTACAAAAATTAAATGTCAAATTAAAAGTAATTCATAGATATTTCAATAAATTATCAAGCAATATTATCTTCAAAATTAATATCTTAAATTAGTGCACCACACAATCAATTTTCAAAATAGAATCCAAATGAATTTCGCCATAGTACGTGATATTAAACAACACATAATGTAAAATTTGTTACTTCAATTTCCTTTACATATTCCTAAAGTTAATTTTAAAAGTAGAACTATATTCACTCTATGCATAAAAATAGATATGATACATTATATTTCCTTTATTATAGAGTTTTATAAATTCACAGCTAGCTTGTGCTAATAAATTAATTCAGTAAATGAGGTGAAAACTAACTAAATTCGAAATCCATTATTGTTTTAAAACAATATGTAGCTCGAATAATTTTGACTTAACTATTACAGATGTAATAGTCTATTCAGAAATATTCTTACAGATATAATAACCTATTGAAATAATCGAAACTTAAATATACATGCATTATTTATTCGTGTATTTAATAAAATTTTCAGCAACCTTAGTGATTGTAGTGATTAAATTTAGCAATAATATTAATCTTTATCATAACTTTACTTTTGCAGAAATATGAATTATTCAATAGCAATCGAATCTTAGGAAACAATTATCGTTCACGGGAACTGAAGCATTCTTTTCTGTTTTAGAAAGTCAATATTAAGCTCCTTTTCATTAGATTTCATGTTAGATAAATATTAAGCAGTCGAAAGATGGAACTATCAATATTTTATCTTGAAAATTCAGAATTAACAATGATTTTTTTTAAATATTCAGGCCTGTTCCTTGCAATGTCATTTAGAAGTTTCACAAGGAATTGTTTTGCAGTATTAATACTCAA
Organism: Nephila pilipes; assembly: GCA_019974015.1. NCBI lineage: Eukaryota > Metazoa > Arthropoda > Arachnida > Araneae > Nephilidae > Nephila > Nephila pilipes. The sequence goes on from BMAW01068277.1 coordinate 25,574, forward strand.
ACTTAATTTACTTGATGAACGTAGCATTCATCAATTTTTTTTACCTTCCCTGGAGAATTGAGATTTCTTAAAATTTTACAGCAAAGTAAGATTCACGTGATCAAAAATTTTCGCTGTTTGAGTAGCATGGACCCATATTTATGAGCTGTCGGCTTTCTGAAACGCAATTCATCGGTGCCTCAAAGGGACATAAGTAATCTAACATATTTTATTTTTACAGTTTCATAGAACCTTCCTTAATTTTAATAAGAAATCAAGAGAAAAAGCAGAACGTAACAACACATTTTAAAGCTGAAGAGCACGTTGAAAAAGAGGTTAGGCAACGGACAATGCCGGTTTTCATACCCAGAAAAACGGAGATGTCTCAAAATTTTGTTAACGCTGTGATTAAAAGAGGCTCTGGAACCTAGCCTTACATGCGTGATTTTGTGAAACAGAGGGTTTTATAGACAGCGGGAGAGTTGTATTTAATATACATATGAATGTTGGTTAGTAGGATTTAAATGAAACATAATGGTACCAGAACCCATGCAGGGGAAAGGGAAAAATCAAGTACTGAATTTAAGACTTTCATTTTGTGGCATTTTTTTTAAAGTAATACGTAGAACTCAGGTTTTTCTTTCTGCGCTTTATAATGATATTTTCATCATATTAGTGAACTATAAAGGCATTTATAGTAACCAACATATTACCAAAAGTTTGCATCCGTTTTGACTTTATAGCAGTGATGCCATTTTGCGTTTTGAATATTTAATATCTACTTTAAAGCAATTTGTTTTGTTGATAGCCTTTTTACGTATTTACTCACTTGATTGTATATTCATTCCCTTGAATTTCTAATAATTATTGCCTTACATTATTTTATTACTTATTGATTTTTCTTTCCAATTATTGTGTAAAATAACATTTTATTCCTGTACTTTTAATTTTTGTGATTTTTTTTATACTTTGCATAATTCCGATTCGGTCTACAAAGTCGAAAAGGGAGAAGTTTGGTACCGTCAAAACAGCTTAGTGCTACATATTCGGTCTTCATATATATATATATACATACATATATAATTATAAATTACGTAATTCTAATAGAAGCCAAATTATTTTAAATTTCAAAAGTTCCCATCTTCCATGATGGCATATATAAGATTATTATTATATAATATTATACTGTTCCGTAATATTAAAAAGTATCCGAAATTGGAACACTTTTCCCAACAACAAATCGCTTGAAGGTTGATTTTATATTCTGTCTCCGATTTCTTTTATAGAGTCCAGTATTTTATAATATTATTCATTTGAAACTATTTCTTTTTCTCTGAAGTAAAATGTGTTCCGTATACCATTTCCTATAACATTACGTTAAATAGGTTCTTGACTTCAAGTGTTCCAATGGATAATAAAGCATTTTTTAATATCCCTAAATTTAAGAGTATTGCAATATAGACGGATATACGTGGTATAGCTTTATCAAATTTTCATGAAAATCGGTAAAAAATTCTACCACAAAATTTATTCTTTAATATTTAGTGAAGTCAACCTTAATAAGGTTTTAAAACATTTGCCTTTTTCTTCCGGATTCAAATCTCATTCTGTACAAATATCCTCAAGGGATTTTCTGTAGTCTACCGATATGGATTTTTTTGTTCTGATAAAAGCAAACAATCATTAAAAATTATTTGCGTCTTTTACATTACACCAAAGTGTTTTGGTGAAGTTGGAACAATTTGTAGAATTGACTCACTCTATAAATACAGAATCCGAAGTCAATCTCTATTCTTCTGGATCATATTTTCTATTCTACCGGTACATTTTTTTTAAAAATTTCTCTGCAATCACTCCAGTGACATTTCCTCTATTTTATTTGATAGATCTAGGCACTTCCGAGCTCTAGAACATGAATCAAATTCAAGAAGATTGCAGAAAATTTCTATGCGTCATAAGAAGCTATTTTAAAAATTTATGAATCCATATTCAACCGAATTTTTTTTTTTATTCGGATTAATTTTATACGTTTATAAATAAATTTAGGTGTTGAATCTTTTGTAAATACTTAAACAATGGCCACAAAATTATATTTATTTATTAAATATATCCCTGTAACCTTGAGAAATTTATTAGCTTTTTTATATTATTATTATAAATACATTAAGAAGATTTCAAGACCTTGAAATTAACATTGGAGCAATGAATCTATTATTGATACATGGAGATATATAAATCTTTCATCTAGATTGAAATATACAATTGTAATAAGATCCAATCCCGATTTTGTACAGTAGTATTTCTTCAGAATTCTTGCCCCGATAACACTTAAAATTCCTTCCATGATTATTTTACATACGTCAAGAACGCAATGGCAAAACTGTAATAATTTATGAAATTCGCTAGAAGCATAAATATTGAATTGGTGCATTTTAGGGATAGAGGAGGGGTGAATATTGAAGGTGATAATACTTAAATATGTATAAAATCAAAATAAAATGTTCTAAAGCGTCAGTCTCGTTATTTAATAACCCCACCTCGTATATCTGGGTGCTTCCAAAATCTAGCAAACTGTTCGGGATCACAAAGATTCACGAAAAATGTCTTCCCTTTCATCATTTAACACGCCCTCGAGAATTTCGTCAAAGCATGTATTTTCGTTTCATCTTCTCTCTGACATCTTCCTTACCTCGAGAAAAATATCTGGGTACTTCCGATATCTAGCGCACTGCTTCAAATCAGAGAGGTTCATAAAAAATTTCTTCCATTTCACCATTTCATTTGGTTTCGAGAATATCATTAAAGCACAAGCTTTTATTCGCTATGGTATATTTTATTTCGTTTAATATACCTGGGTACCATCGAAATCTAGCGCATTGATGAAGATCAGATAGATTCACGAAAAATGATTTTCGTTTCACCATCTTATTTCGCTTCGAGCATTTCAAATATGCATACATTATCATCTTATCTTCGATATGATATCTCCCTTATTTCATCTAAAAGATCTTGGTATATCCGAAATCTTGCAAACCGTTCGCTCGAAATTAGAGATTCACGAAATACATCTATATGGTTAGACTTACTTCAAGCAACTTTAACCAATTTCAATAACATCTCCATTTGATTTCATCTCCACATCTACATTTGATTTCATTGTATTCATTCTTGCTCAATCGCAGATGTTACTGCTTATATAATTCCCATAGAAAGTTTTTGTTCGGTTATTATATACCTGCAACAGCACATGTAAAATTAATAATAAGTAATAATTCATTATAATAATTAATGATTTATAATTAATAACTGTAATTGCACGTATAAA
>BMAW01068283.1:6765-21552 GCA_019974015.1 Nephila pilipes
CCTCTTTGGTACTTAATCTATTAATATAATACATTTTTGCAAGAAACAAAAAATAGCAATAGTTTTCTGGAATCTCTATCATTCTTTATTAAAAATATGTAATGATAGTATATTTTAATTAGACCGTTTGTGTGTGAAGTCAAAAATAAAATGAAAACATTACTAATGTTAAAGTGTTCACTATATATATATTTATTGAATAAGTTGTAGCTTGTGTGTTTGTGTGTGTGTGTGTGTATGTGTGTGGGGTGTGTGTGTGTGTGTGTGAGAGAGAGAGAGAGAGAGAGAATGTTTTAAAAGCAAATTAGGTGGATGCAAATAGTTTCTATAAAAACAATAAAAACAATTCAATACGAATATGATATTAAAATATTAAATACTACTCTTATGTTATGTCACATTATGCATGCTATATATCGAACTCTTGTATTTCGCATATCAAATATATTAAAGTGATTATTTAAGACATATTTTTGAAACTATCAAAAATTAGCCTTTTATAAATTGGGAAGTTTCATATTCATTATTGCGCATGGCCTCTCTCTTCTGATGCATGGTAATTCTTAGAAAAAATATTCTTTGTAAAATGTATTAGCAACTTTTATAGCTTGTCCTCAGTATTTTTTTTTCATCTCTTTCTACCATGTACATACTTTAATAAAAATCAGAGCATTTCATTTTTACACATTTTTATTAATTACTGTTTAATATTGATGTATATAGTGCTCCTATTGTCCCATTTAGTTTCATAAATAATCTAAGAAAATAAAATATCCAAATAAAATATCCAAATATTAATTTAATTACGTAAATATCTATATAAGAATTCTAGCTCATTTGTAAACAATAATATATTGAAACACTTATTAATAATTATTATGAAGTATGATAATATATTCGAATCACAATGGAAAATTACATCATTGATTCTGTTTGAAAAATTAATATACAGACAAAATGTATTTGTTATAAAGATAAAGGAAGTTTATGTAAAATAATTAGTTTTATCTCCTTTAAGATAACCATTATGATATATTGCATCCATAGTTTTCACATGAATCATAAGAATGTTTTTCGTTCTTATTTCATTGTGAAATTAAATTATGCTAGAAATCAGTTATGATATAAATGCTTTAGAAAAGAATAATTTTAGTTTCAGGTTTGAAGTTCATTCCACCGCAACTTTCTAATACAAATTTTAATTGAAGAAAGGTAGATTTTTTTTATTTCAATTCAATATTTATTTAAATAGTTAATTATTCGTATATATATGACATAAAAATCATTTGTGTTTGTAAGACGAAAATGACAATAAAGATTCAAACCAAAAATATTAATTTGTGGCACTCTAATTTGGTTTCTTTCAGTTAATTAGGTTTATAATTCAGACGTTCAAGAGACAATAAAAATAATTAAACAGTCACAAGTTCTTATCAATTTATACTTATTCTAATAATAATCAAAACACAATATCCTTTTTATCCCATATGTGAAAAGACATTTCCACACGTCCAAACTTCAAGAATAATAATATAATTTTTTTTTTATCTAACGCTCCCTAACTGAATTCGAGGAATTGCTAAACTTATAATTTGGACCCTACTATTTGTCCGTTTAAAAGTGATTATTCCATATTAACTTCGAATCTTCTAATATCTTATCAGAGTAAGCAAACATCTAGCTACTACTTTCTAATCTTCCGATCTCTCTCTCTTTCTCTCTCTGTTACAATTCATCAGAGCATATAAAAACTTTCTAATTAATTTTATTTATTACAATATATCTATTCTAATTTAAATAAGTCACAATTCATTCACAAGAAGAGATTCTCAAATCGAATAACATCGCATGATATTCCTAACGACGTTAGTTGAATGGAAATGAATGAAAAAATAACAATTATTAATTTATTATTATCGAAAATAAAATATTCAGAAAATATTTATAAAACAGTATTGAGTATGCTTATAATATAACCTCATTATACTATAATTAAGATATTTTTTATTAAAATAAATGTAGTTGAAAGGTATATTTTTAAAACTGTTATAAAACTTGACATGTTTATTTTATGAAATGAACTAATTGAAAAAACCTGAACATTGATAAAGAAACTATAAGTGCTGATTCTCATAAGTGCTTTATTCTGTATGCAAGTACTAGAATCTTTACGTCTAGAAGAAAAACTTAAACAACAGAGTGTTAGCAAATAAATCAAGAAAACAAATGTTTCGCAGTAGAGTGATATATATTGTATATATGTCATTGATATCTATTTTATGCTTGTTAAAATTAAGTTAGAAGCATAACTCATGCTCTGTAGATTACGTCATAAGTTACTTAATTTTATTCTGCTCAGCAATTGACAAAGCACTTACATATTTCTATATCATCTACATATATATAGATTCCCATAGATAAATATATATATATATATATACACACACACATATATATGCATATATACATGTGTGTGTGTGTGTGTGTGTGTGTGTGTGTGTGTGTGTGTTAGCGAGTGTTGTTGTTCGTCATTTTATGCTGAACAACTTGTTGCTACCCAGTTGACGATACTTGAAAACTTCAAAAGTTATTTAAGCAATTGCAAAGTATGTCGTAAAATCTTCATTTAATTAGACATGCCACGCCCACGCATTTCCGAATTGAACATGTGTTTTATTTTGCCTAATAAGCTACATTAAAATTTTTAAACATTAGGATGAATTAGAAGGATGCCTGGCAGATAAACAATCAGTACTAGTCTACATTTCTTAATCTCGGAAATTTTTCCCGAATTCGATCGGTTCTGGTCTACACTACTAAATGTTTGCACGTATAATAAATATAAAGCTCTCTTTAAATTGCACTTAAATTTAATGCCATATACACACACACATACACACACACACACACACACACACACATATATATATATATTAAAATCTATATTTCATTTAGTATACAAATCAACTTACTGCAAATCATTAAAACCATTTGTGTACAAACTATCTTGCGTGCAGTGAAATCTACTCAAATTTCCTAAGAGAAAATTTATTATATTCATGAGCTCTTAATATAAGAATATATAATACAATAGTTTTTCCTGTTTTAAAAAAAACTCATTCATTTATAAAACATGTGTAAAAAAATCAAAGTAATATTAATTTTAAGGAATTATAGCTAGTTGAAAATTGTGTACGTTTCCATCTCATTCGGGATAAATCTAACACCTCTGAGACCACTTTATAAGAAATGTATATAGAAGTACGGGAAAGGTTTTTTTTAATTTTATTTTAAATATTTCTGACTTATGATGAGTTATTATGACTTGGTGTCAAAAACAAAATGCAGATTTAGGAGTTCAGATAATTCAAATATACTCAAATGCTGTATGGTAATTCATATAATTTAGATGTGGTAATTTTTATTAAACATTTATGTGTAAGGTAGTTTTTTAAAAATGAGATTTTAGACGGCTTTTTTCTGACATGAACTCTTTTTTTGTGGAAGAGTTTCCTTCATTATGAATTTCTATTTGAAGCAATTTCAACTACTTTTAAATCTTTTTGAAGCAAAGTACATTTTACAGTTCATAAAAATACAATTTTATAATAATAAATATAAAGTCAGGGTTGAATAAAAGTAAATCACACTCACAATTTCTTTAATGGATTATTATTCCATGAAACGAATTAAATAACATGAAAAATAGAATTTATACCAATAAATACAAAGTCAAGATTGAATAAAAATGAATCAATTAATTTAATGGTTTATTATTCTAAAAAACTAATTAAATAACATAAAAAACAGAAGGAAAGACCAGAAGAAAATGAATATTATAGGAATATTTTTATATTTTATACAGTGTATTTTCTCTCAGATTCAGCATAACCTATTTCGAGCCCTTCCCCTCAAATATCAAAGTTTTATTTGATATTTGATGTAAATCGGTTCACTTTTTGTAAAACCAGAACCCATATCTAATACGAGTTACAAGTTTTCGGAAAATAATAATAAATGAATTTTGTTCTGTAAAAAAACGCATGTGTACAATAGTTTTTTTAAAAAACTATTTTAACACAAGTCAGAAGAGTGAAAATAGGAGAAAGAACGATGTAAATGTATTGCATTCCACAAAACAAGCAGTAAAGTTACGTACATGTATTTACTTATTTATTTATTTTACATCTGAATTCTTGAAACAGATTTAGAGTGAATGTGTTGCGGCCATACTGTTATTTGATTGATAAATTTTTTTATCAAAGGCAAGAATCTGGAATCTTTGGCAAGACTTGTTGTTGTTGTTCTTGTAATTCGTTAAAAACAGATAAGATATAATATCTGCCCAATCTAATTTTATAAAATGAGACTTTTAGATTTGTTCATAACATTTGTGCAATTGAATGCCATTTGTTCAATAGACTCAATATTTTAAATTAATAATATAAAGCAAAATTCAAAACTTATTAAATATTACTAAATTAACATTTTTAGTTATGATTTAGAGTCTTCTTGATATTTAATAAGATTTTGTTCATTTGAATATTTATTTTGCGATTTGAACAAAGGTAATATCTAAATGACAATATTCTAATATTCCATCATCAAACTTTTCTCATCATCCCCTTTATATACTGAAAGGCTTATTTCAATGTCATAAGCAGCAACAATCGTTAATCAAGTAGATGTATCTGAAAAAAATCAGGGCATCCTTGACGATTTGACTTCAATATTATCGGCCATGAAGTACAGGACACTATTAGAACATAACATGAATAATATAAATTGGTATGCCAAAATTAAGCATGAAATTGAAAAATTAGCGAGAAGATGAGGCAGAGTGGACTGTGAGACCAATCAAGAAGTTAATTAGGGTGAGGTACGATTGCACATGTAGAAGACAATATGAGAAATCTCTAAACACACGATACAGGTGATTGGACAACCAATATCCCGTTTTACCATGGTAGTGGGTTTTACAGTGGTGGTCTGTTTGCAAGATGACCTGTATGGTGTGTGCCTATAATGTCTTCTCATTGGGGAAGGCATTTTCTGTGGTGCTGGAAACATCAGAATTGGGCTGATAATCAATGGGGTCGAGTTTTCATTACTGATAAGAGCAGAAAAAGTCTGAGTAGCAGTTCTGAATGCATACACAACTCGAGTTAGCGGAGAACCCGCAATAACCCCTCCAACATCACTGGAAAAGACTTGTTTGGAGATCTCGGTGATCTCCTTTGAGGAGATATCATGCTTGGTTGCTGTACCGACCTTCTTCGAAGGAGGTTCAGTCACCGGGTCCCGCAATTGTAACGAGATTCTCCTTCAATATCTGCGTCTTTTTAGACGCGCTGTGTACGACAATGCATGTACGAAAATGCGTCAACTTAACCCCAGTAGCTATTGATGAGTTGTTAGACAATGAGGATATTGTACTCAGGGATTGGCCGGCAAGGTTTCCGGTTCTAAATTTCACAAAGCATGTAGAGGACTTATTTGGTACGTAACATACCGCCAATAACTGTTCTGGTGCCCCGATTGGCGTTACGAGGCTGATGGGCAGCAATACTTTAACATTTCATTGACAAGCTCATATTCAGCATGGCTAAATGATGCGAAATTTGCACAACAATCAAGGGGGATCATATACCCTACTGAAGGCTGGATGTTTCTTGCTGGACAACTGTCAAACGGATGTTTCGGCCTTTAATCGCATTGCGGACCATGCTACGTTTTCAATAAAATCCTTTTTAACCTTTTGATTTCTTTTTTTGATAAGTCTTGCTTACATTGCTCATGTTATTACGTTTTTTGGATTTTATGGTATTATTTGTGTTGTTTAGGAAGCTTTTGCACAATGTTATATTGAAAAACCATCTAAAGCTTAATTTTTGCGTACCAGTGTATGTAGGAAGTCAAAATAGCTATTACAAATCAGTATTGATTTTTATAATGAAATCCTCTCAACTTTTGTTCTCTATTGCCAATAGATGATTAATTTTACGGTAATGTAATCAATGTAATTGTTGTAGAAAAGCTAAAATATGATTCAAATGGGAATACTTTTTATATAAAAATATATCTTTCAAAACGTTTTAATTCAGGCATGGTATTATAGAAAATATTCAAAATTCCTTTTTAATGTAATTCGTTTTGATTTATATATTACGTTTTACTGAAAACGCGAGGCTTTTTTGTTGTTGTTGTACTTGTTACGTTTAACCTTGCAGACATGCGAATGTGAGAAATATACTTGAGCAGAATTCGGTTTAATATCTTTATGCCAGACGATGATATGAATGTCTGCACTTGGTTGTTTTAACTGCTCTCTTTGTTCGACTTTCAATCATAGTCCGAACATCGAGGCGTTAGTAAGGATCTACGTATCCTCCATTTGAATTTTTGAGAAAAGTGTGCATATTCATTTAAACTTTTGTTGCACTTATAAAACTACTAATGATCAGCAATAAAGAAAAACTACTGAAAAGCAAACAACTACGACAGCTAGCAAAATATCTTGGTACAGAAAACCTTGACCTAATAGAGCTCATTTCTCTGCTTTCTAAAAACTTGAAAGCTAAAAAGAAAAACAGAACTAAGCATTCAAAAAGTGGGAGAAGTGATATCATGGCAAAAAGGGTTCAGTTCTTGTCAAAAGGACGAGCGCACTAGAGCTACGAAGTTATGATGCATATTTACAGGAAATTTATGTGTCTGGGGCACTCTAAACATATTTTCTCAGACTGTAGATCTGGTATTCAATGGCTGGTTAAAATGATTTCTATCAGTATTGTTGATATCCCTTTAAATTAAATGATTTTATGAATTAAATAACATTTGATTAAATAGCGCGTTCTAATTGACTCTTAATTACTCACTAATTATCTCTTAAAAATTCCTATTTTACAATAGAGAACCTTAGAAATAAGCGCAGTCATTCATTTTGGTACAGAAATTACTTTTATAATTATACTTAAAAACAATTAAACATTCTACTCAAACTTAGACACTTAAATATTGTAATCTACCTGTGACGTTAAAAGAAAAAAACTCGTATGTGTTTCTATTTCTCTTATGGCTATTAAAAATATTTATTTTAGGATACCTAATAACCTTATTTGATTATTTGACCAAAATATATGACAGCTTTAAATTCTATATCAATGCCTTACTTATGAAATAATTTCAACATCAAAAACAATTATATGTATTCATTTATTTCAGAAAAAGATTTTAATTTGAAAACAATACTTAACCAGTCTATTCTATTTAAAATATTCTTACTTTTTAGGTTGATTACAATTACTGTTTACAGTATATTCCTTTTATTGGTCTCTCAAAGAAAATTATCAATGCATTTTTATTTTCTGCTTCTTTCTTTTCTGCCTCACATAAGATAACTGTAAATACATTTTAAGGAAATTATATTTTAAAACTGTTTAATACAATGATTAGATAAAATTATTAATTAACTCAAATTAAGAATCAATGATTATGAAATAAAATATGTAATCATCTGCGTTTACCGAATAATCAGTCAATAATAAAGTTTAAAAAAAACTAATATTTTACGAGATGATGTCAAGTTTTTTTATTGGCTAAGAGAACTAATATGAAGTTTAAGGAAGAAAAAAGAATTCAAAGAATACGCTTGATTTAAAGGAAAGAATAAATTCTGAGAAAATAATATTCCATGCATATGATTGGCAAAAATATATTTATAGATCAAGTTAAAATGGAAAACAAATTTTATAACTATTTCATCTTATCATAACTATATCTTTAATATTTGTGCTATATGTCCATTTCCGATAATAATACTCTATACCAGAATAACATTTCGACTGATATCTTACAAGAGCTATGCATTTTTTATTGATATATTTGGAAGCTCTTTTTATTATAAAAATCGTATATATTTTAAGATATGTACATAATTTACTACGCAGGTTTAAATCGAATATTTAAATGCATGAATACTCTAAATGCCAGGTAAGGTTACTTCAATACCTTTAAAAATAATTTTTTTTCTGTAAATGGTTAAATGTTTTGTGAACGAATAGTTTTTGAAAAGTAGTTGTGAAAAAAATAAAATGGCAAAATTTGTACTTCTCAAGAAAGAATTGAAAAATATATCTCCTATTTTTTTTAAGATAAATGTAGGTATATATGTTAGAACATATGCCAATACTGAGTAATACTCTTCTGCCGCTTGACGAGAAAATCCAGTTTGTTATTAAGAAAGAAGGACGTGAGCTCTAAATCGTAGCTCACAATGCAATACTTTAAATATATATATATAACGGATGTGTGTTCTAAATATTGAGCATAAAACTTACGTTGATGTGAAAAAAGTAATAAGAAAAGAAGAAATTGCTAGATTGGTAAGCTCGTAGAAAAGCAAACTAGTAAATAAGAACAATATTTTCTTGGGAGAATTGATTATTTTCAAGATACATTGAAGTTTTTCTATGATTTAGAGGACTTGGAAATTAGAGATGATCTAGTTTATCACGAAGAGTATCAAACGATGAAAATTTGTAATGAAATTGTTAAATTTAAAAATGGACATGATGTGCGTTTTGTGCAACTTCCCTTTAGAAAACCTTATAAGGAACTATCTGATAAAATTATCATTTCGCTAGGAAACGTTTTCTAAACTTATGGTGAATATTTATTCACGATTCGGAATTACGTTAGCAGTACAATGAAATTATTATCTATTGCACAGAACAGTGCATCATAAATTAAATTGAGACTAAAGTAACATAAATTAGTTCAATGAATTTGATATTTGTTTCATCAGGCTGTAAGAAAAGGTCACATAAGAATGAAAACAAGAATTGTTTTTGACGTAGGAAGCTACCAAAATGACGAACTTAATGTTAAATGATTGTTTTCTAGGAATAAACTTTGACCCAAATCTTTAAGACATATTAATTAATTTTATATTGAATAGAACAACATTTTGTTCCGACATAGTTAAAACAAGCCTGTTTACTAATTTACTTTATTGATAAACCCAAAGACGCTGTCAGGATTGAACCGTATGTTCATAAAAGGCCCAAAGTACAGGTATACAGTTTCAGTCGAGTAAATTTTAGTGTCAGTTGAAGTCAATTTCTGCTCGCTGGTACCATCACATATCATATTGATAAATATGGAAATAAACTCCCTGACTCTGTTGAACTTTTAAATAGAAGCTTCTATGCAGATGATCTCATTTTCGGTGATAACGAATTTGAAGAGGGATTTCAATTCTCACTAGAGTAAAGAATATTATAGAAGCTTTTTGAATGGATCTTATAAAGATAATTATAAATGTGCTAATTTCATGAATCAATGGCAAAAAGAAAATTTTAATATACACCCGATACATGAATCTGCTAGCTTAGGTGTAAACCATACAAAATTCTTAAGACCACTATGGAGCACTCATATAGATTATATAGTTATGTACATTAGAAGTTTATTGAAATTATTTTTCATAGGTAAAAATACAAACCGATTAATACTTCTAGCCGTATATATTTGATACATTAGGCTTAATTTCACCTTTATCCATTAGAGTATAATACCTCGTTGAAGATCATTTAAGTGAAAAATACAATGGGACGACCCTTTAATATCACATATTGAAAATTGGAAAAAAAGGTTTGAAGAATTAGTGCACTTAGAAAGTCTAAAAATATTCTGCTTAGTTCTAGATTCCACTTCATAGGAAAACGTTGTAAGGTTGCATAGTTTTTGTAATGGCAGCAGGAAGGCATATGACACAATAATATACTTGAAATCCAAATCAGGAAGTGGAATTTTAAGTAAACGCGTGACTTTAAAAAGTCATGTAGCAACCTTAAATGGTGTAACTCTGCCTAGACTGGAACTATTTAGAGCTCTAGTCTTGTACGTATGACGTCCAAGATTATGAATATAGTGAATTTAAAAAAAAATATCATGTTTACAGTATCACTGGACTGCTTCCGCGATAGTTCGTTTTTCGATAAAGGCCTCAAAAATAGATGGAAGGAGTTCGTTGCTAATCGGGTCTTCGAAATTACCAGTTTGACAGATCCAATTCCTGTTATCATAATACAGGTACGAAAAACCTACAGATCTCCTATATTAAGAAATGAGCACTAAAGTAAAAATTCAGTGTTAGTTGTTCCTGAGTTCGACAATCTTCACAGAAAAGGAAAAAAAGGGACTGTAGTGCAAGAAAAGAAAAAAAATATCTAAAACCGGGAGCAATATGGAGACAATCTTACTGAATGATGAATCCTGTACCATTATTGATTAAATTTTAAGAACTTTCTAATAGTTATTTCAAAATTAATCATATTTTGCTTTATACTGTCAAATTAATCTGCAACTGTAGAACAGACCTAAGAAGGTTGGGCCCCTAATTATAGTAGAAATTAAGAATGCTGAAATGAAACCAATTAGACAAATTTAAAGGTCATTCTTTGATTAAAAAAAAAGGAATCCATATTTATATCTTTAGTTTATTCCCCTTTATAAATGGTAAAAAATAGCTCGCGTAGTCGAAAGTTTAGAAAATGCTTCGGCGCTGTATTTGCATAAACATCCAACTATTTTACCGAAAGGCTCAAAATTGAGTAAGATATACTTTGACAGTATGCATAAAAGATTATTTCACGTTGGTCTACAGGAATTGTTGAATGCAGTGCGTTTACAATTTTGGCCTTTAAGCGGCCGTAGTATTTTCACGTAAGATGGTTCATCAATGTGTGATATGCTTTCAAATTAGACCCATTCTTTACTATTGCTAGTCTAGACTTATGCTGCTCCTTTTTCTAATTAAGTATTAATATCAGAGAAAGGATACTTTAAATAAAAAAAGTAAACATTTGTGTTTGAATATGATTTTTAAAGGAAATTATCCATCACGAGCTATTATCGGATCTCTTTCCGATGGCTTTATTGCAACACTTAAGAGTTTTTCCTGAAGAAGGGACAAATACTCCAAAATAAATACTGATAATATCCCTACCTCAAAATTGAAGGAATTCTATAGATTAGATATCTTCCCATTGAGAATTTGGCTAATTATTTTACGTCTGAAGGTATAGATTGGAATTTCATCCCTCCTAAGTTTGCCTCTTTTTGGAGACCAGCGTAAAATCTGTAAAAAAAACCATCTTTCAAACTATTGGAAATCTTCATTTTGCAGACAAAGAATTTGAACCTATTACGATACAGATAGATGGAATATTAAATTGTAGTCCAAAGACACAGTTAAGTAGTGAATAAGATTAATTTAATAGTTTGCCCCTGGATATTTTTTGATTGGGATAACGTATAATATCAATATCTGAGCCCAATTTAATATATGTAAATGAAAATCACCTAAGATGGTGGTAGATTATATAAAAAGTAAATTAGTGTAGCTTATATGGAAAAATGAAGATCTAATTCTTTGAATAAATTGCACTCTATATCAAAATGGATAACTGAAAAAAATGATGTAGTGGTTGGTCATATGATTTTAATTAAATTCGATATTTCGTTCATATGTACTTGTATTTAATTCGAATGTAAGAAATATATTATAAATCTGAATGAGGGGTCAGTGTCGTTAAAGTTGAAAGTAAGTCAGGAAAATGTAAAAGAGCTATTAATTAAATATTCCAATTGATAATTTTACTGTTTGTAATTCTAATGCTATTTTACATTCCACTATTTTCTTAATTGGTAAATTCATATATTCTTTAGTTATTTAAAATTGTTTGAATAATTGTATTGCTTTACTATTTACTTCTATTAAATTCTCGGAAATATACATAGCGAAACCGGGTACGATGTTAACGCATGCTCCAAAGCTGAGTAATGTTCTGCAGCCGCTTGGTAACGGGAGAAGACAGGTCATTGCTAAGGAAGAAGGACGTGAGTAATTTAACTCTAAATTAAAACTCACAATTAAGTATTTTAAGAATATTTATAACTGATGTGTATTGTAAATACAGCGTATAAAATTTATGTTCTGTTTTGTGAATAAAATAATGAGAATAGAAGCAATTATATTTCATCGTTTAAATAATTTATAATCAAAAATAATATACAATATGTTTAAAATATTAATACATATATGTGATAAATATTGAACAAACGTAATTTTTATAACTTATACTTTATAAAGATATGCATTTTATGGAATACTCATGTGTAAATCAAGCCTCATTGTAGAACATTTTAAACATATTTATTTTTATCTGTGTAGACAATAAAGAATTTTATTATTTTTAACCCGTAATCACAATTTACAAAAAATGGCAAACTCTAATGTTATTGTTTTTGTTATTCTAAGCGTAATGAAAGGGTTTGAAAATGTTTCAAAACCTTAGAATGTTTATTCGACTGATTTATTTTTATCATGATTAAAAACTTTTATGGTCTTTGATTAATAATATGAATAGAGCATTATTTTATTTAAAAACCATTTCGTAATAAGAGTATTTGTACATTAGCAATGAAATATTTTCTAACAATGTACAACAAAACTTAAATGCAAAAAAATCTTAAAAAATATTAAATTCAATCTTTACAAAGCACCATAAATCTGAAACAATACTTCAGTTTTAGAGAAATGATATTATTATACCAATTGATTATTAATGGTATAATACAAATAAATAGAAGGATTAAACAAAAAAAAAGAGGTATAACACTAGAAAAACAGAATGATGTTTTAAAATGCTAGAAAAATAAAATAAGAGTTTAATGATACAAGAATACTTATTTTATAATAAAGTACCATTGAATTATTCCAAAATGCTTAAATACTCTAAAACTCAATAATATATTTAATAATATTTATTTCTTATTTATTGATATTACGGTTCATACAGTAAATTATGTTTAGAGTTATAAATAAAATGTATATATGGGTATTATTTGAATGCAAATTTAAAAATAATCTAATGGTTAGAAACTTTTACTATCAAATTATTCACATATTTGCTAATTTTTAAATAGGGAAAATGTTATGTAATCGATGATTTGGAAAATCAATAATTTAATCTTATAAATAAATGTACAAAAAATGGATAGCAAGTAAAACTATACTTAATCTGATTGTGTGTGTGTGTGTGTGTGTGTGTGTCAAATTTTTACATAACATATTAATTATATTAATGAATGTATTATCACTCTCAGGCTTTATTAAAACGAACGACGATATGTATTATATAGAACACTAATATTGTTGCGAAGAATGCAAGTGAAATAAAGACTAAGGAATTAAATCTCAACTCTAGAATTACTAATTTGATAATAAGAACTTTATCATCTAAGAACTAATATTAGTATTCAGAACTATCAATTTTATGGGGACAACAAAAAGGCAAGATTAACATAAATTAACTATAAATGATGATAATAGGATGCGAAGCAGAACAACATGAAGATGAAACCCTACCTCTCATTTACAGCTTTATGTGAGTTTAGTTTAGTTTAGTTTTATTAACGTCTCACTAGAAGCAACACGAGGGATATTGGTGACGAACTTCGTAATTTTGAACCACGGTCTAGTGACGAGGACGACACCTGAGCTGGCAACCCCTAACTTCCACACATCTGCACCACGACTAAGCCTTATGTGAGAAGTGAATAATTTGTCTGCCTAGATATACGAGAAGAGTAGACACTTCACTTCAGTTAATTCTTCCTTGTACAAGTTCTCAAGAATTAACATAGCTCGCAGATGGACTTCTTCTGTCGACTATGGTCGAATGCAACATGCGGATCGAAGTTTAATAGGGTGCAGCTGGTGAATGTATATAGGTTTAAGGCACAAGAGCTGATTTCAGCTGTTGCGCCTTTGACAGAAAAGGAGTATCGCTAAGATATTATTAAATTAAATACTGATCAATAATCAGAAATATTTAATTATATGTAATATAATAATTATTTCCAGATAAATATTTCTGTATGATGTCTTAACATATTTTTGTATTAAATATAATTAAGAATTGTTGAAAAACCATTTAAGTGATTTAGGTGTTTTCATAAGCTGCTGCTTTAATGGGTTTTTTTTTATCTGATCTACCTAATGGGCTAGTTCAGATCCATGAATCCAATAGCACTTAAGAATCAGGAAGTTTAATAGTTCAGAAGAAAATGATATTCATATGATGATTGTATTACATCGATGTACATAATCCAATTTATTTGCTAACTCGTAATGACATTAATTGTTGTAACTTAACATAGCTAACTATTAAATAATTTTAACAAATACAGATTTAAATAATTTTGGTCTTATTGTTTCAAATTATATTCCTAAGAATAATGTTAAATTAATAAAATATATTACGAATTTAATGATTTTAAAACAGCAATTAGGATAAATGCACTGAACTTAGAAATTGCGAAACCAACCGATTTAATTCAACTACTTTCTTTCTAAACATGTATTTATAATTATGACACATCGTGTAAAAAATATTCTCTAATCATAAGCTAAACTGATAAATCCCACAAACTAGTCAAATTGAATCAAATTGAATCAAATTGAAAAAATAATTCCTCAAATTTGTATATTCTACTTCACTGTAAAAGTACATAAAAGTTAAGTGTAAAAGTATATAGGAAAACAATAATTTTGAATAACGAATTTAGTGTTTCGAATATCTATGTACCGCATTCGGGGTATTAAATTACAGAAATCTATGTACTCGTAAGTATTTGCATTCATAATAGAAATCACAAGAATATTTTAATTTTACATTGCCTCATATATATATGTGTGTGTGTGTGTGTGTGTGTGTG
>BMAW01068291.1:0-13473 GCA_019974015.1 Nephila pilipes
AAATTCGATATATTTCAACCTGATTCCTACAAATGCAGTTTTGAAATAATAATAAAATATTATCACGTAAATAATATATGCAGATGTACATTCTATTTTATCATAAGAATTTGAACAATTTTTCTTTAGTTATAATAATCTTAAAAAAGCACATTTCTCTTCTCTCTGTCTCTCTCTTCGTAAGTTTTGCAACACGCATGTGTTGCTAAAGTATGAGAATGGCAATACATTTAAAATATGAAATGTATTGCATACACTATTATACGAAATTAGTAATATATTCAAAAAATATGTGTGCCAGACCTATTCTCAAAATCTTTTTAAGTAAATACAGTTAAAATGTTTTGTCGGTAATTTCTTGAATAAGTGTATACAGTATTGTCAATCGAAATAAAATTGTTACTTTTGGGACTTAAATGTAATATAAACAGCAATGCACACTAATAATACAATGTTCATTTGGTTTTCTTGATGTCGTATTAGGAGTAACATGGGCAATTGGCGATGGACCTCGTAATTTTGAACCTAGGTCAAATGACGAGGACGACACCACAGCTGGTACCCTCCCCCTCTCTTAACTTCCGCACCACTCGAACGGGAGGATTTTGGACCCCGATAGATTTAACTTGCATCAACCCCGGCTATACGGAGGGTTTTTAATGGCATCAAGGCTCGAACCTACAACTCGACGAAAACCACCGGCCACGAATCCGCTGTCTAATCCATTAGGATGCCGCGGCCAGCAATAATATCAATACATATGCAAAACAAACATACTTAAATAACATTTTCTCATAGTTGTATGATTATAAAATACCGATATATGTAAATGATAATTAAAAAAAGTATTATAATAAAAATTTATAATTCCTTCAAAATCCTCGTTTTTGCTTTCTACTTACAGTATAATATAAAACAGATTAATTGAATATCAAGAAAATCTTAACAATTTTAGTATTATAATTTCAAGAATACTAAATGACTGAAATTTTACATTTACATAATTTTTCGTTTTTTTCTCTTTTCTTGTATTTCCAGAATCGAAGCTGGATTACGCACGGACATCGACCTGGGATATCGTAAATCAACAAGTTCGCGTAATAGACAATTAAAATAAAAGAATTTTAATTTTTTTTTTTTTTTTTTTTTTGTCATATTATCGCAAAAATCCTTTTCCTTAAATATTTTTTTCCATTTTGTCACCTTTTTTTCTCCATATCACAAAAAAGCAATATTTCTTTTCTGCAATTTGCAGTTGACTCTGAATTTGAAAGAAATAATAGCGATTTTTATTTGTAACCATCCCTCCAAATGTATTGAATTTCCTGAAGAGAATTTTTTTTTTTTTTTAATTATTGCTTTGGCAAGAGATCTGGCATTTAACCTCAATTCCATCATCGTCAACTAAACCATCTGGAGTAGCTGCTAAATACTCCAGAATTTCTTAAGGCCTGTACATTCCCCCCCTTCGGGATTTATTCCGTAATCCATTGCTGAAGACCGGAAGTGGGAATGAAGCTTTTTTCTTAATTATTCCTTCTTTTCATTTCGAAAAATTCTGTTCTTTATTCTTTCTTCAGTATGTTGAAAATATAATCTTATATATAGCTGAGATAAAGGTCCACTTCTTTTGTTCCGGGGGCTCTGAACAGTATGAAAAAAAAATTATAATTCGAATTAGTTTAGAAAAGTAATTGGTAATACTGAAGATAAATTGAATGTGAAGAGAATGTGTCAAGTTTAGTAAGAATCAATGCAGATTCAAAGTGATTTCTTCTGAATTCCTGCAGGTAATCCTCATTTGCAGATAGGTTAAGCCCACTGAAATATTCAGCAACCTCTTGATGAAAGAATTCTGGTCCATGCTACCACAACAATTACCTTCATTTCGATTTGGACTTGCAGTGATTCTCTTCTACCAATAGCGCCAGAAGTTAAAAAGTCTTACTAACTAGCCCGAATAGGGCGTCCTCTTAAGCCTAGTAGTTTAAGGCAAGACAAAAAGCGCTACCGATCAGCTTTCCTTTTTACCCACTGGACTAGGGTTCGAAACAACACTGCAGCGTCTTGATCGCCGCAGACTGATTCCTCTCGAAATCAGATAAGCTGGATTGGAATCAGTGTTGATATACTTCCAGCAGAAGTTTTTATGAGCGATTGATTGCAGGAAATTCTATTAGAAAAGAAAACCTTAAGCAAATATGATGAAGAGTAAACCCTAGCCAGCATTATGGGGCAGACTGTGTATAATCGCATTGCACTAATTTCAAACATAGGCATCAGAACCTTGGCCATAAGCTCTGAAAGTAGCTCAGCTACGAAACCCTCAAGTCCAAGAATTGTGAACACATAATTTGTGTAACTCTTTATTTACAATTAAACAGATGGTTAAATAATGTCACCTTCACATCAATTGAATTGGTGATACAACGAAGATATATTACTGCTCCATAAGCATCCTTACTTGCATCAGAAAAGTAATATAGATCCATTACACCAGAGTCAGTAAAGATATAGCGGGGAATTGTTAAGTTCTGGTAAGACACACTTCAAAATCATTCTTATTTTATATCCTCTTTCAAGGCAACTTTTTTATTCCAATCATTTTTCAAAATCCATTACTTTTGAAGAAAATTCTTGGCTTGTGCAATAACGTTCGAACTAAGGGAAATAGGGAAACTGAAGTTATATTTCTCTGAGGTTTCACCCTAAAACAAGGATCTTGACGATTTCCAAATTATTTTCCTCTAAATGTCATACCTTATCAAGAAAGGAAACTTTTCCATCAGAGCTCTTTTATTAGAGCCCCATTTGTGCAGTTTCTTGCCACCAAATTTTAAAATGCAATCAATTGATGTTGCTATTCCATAGAAGAAGCATTATTATAAGCCAACTTTACACATTGTTTGGCGAAGCAGAACCATATTTGGCTCTTGTGCCATAAACCTCTACTTTCATTCACTCACCTTTCTTGAACGAAAAATTCACAAAATAGAGTCATTTTGAGGAAAATGAAGCGTAATGAGGGAAATGTTACCATATCCATTTGGTAACATTGGACAAACAGATTTTTTAAATATTTCTTTTTAAAACGTGGCTTCTAAAGATAGTGCAGCCGGCACCCCTGTTATAAAAGTTTGATTGTGTTATTAGCATCGCACATGAAA
Organism: Nephila pilipes; assembly: GCA_019974015.1. Lineage (NCBI taxonomy): Eukaryota > Metazoa > Arthropoda > Arachnida > Araneae > Nephilidae > Nephila > Nephila pilipes. The sequence goes on from BMAW01068291.1 coordinate 3,168, forward strand.
GCAGAGCACCAACGTGATGACTTGGAGCCTCTACGGATGTAACGTACATCAACTCCGCTAAATGGAGGATTTTAATGGAATCAGGACTCTAACCCATGCCTCGATGAGAAAAATGTCGTGACCTTTTGGCTATAACGACCAGTAATTGTGTAAGAATATAATGAATAAGGGGGAAATATTTTCAACAAAATACATAATTGGTTTCTCCAAATTATACAACTAATGAAGGAGGATAGGTTACTAACTCGCGACCGTAACCGAATAATATAACTGAAATTTCTACTTATCTCAATAGCAACGAAATTGAATCTGAGTCGAGAATAATAATTCTAAACAGAGTCTGAGTCAACTATCAGCTTTCCTAAGATCACGTAGCTTTCTTGCACCCATATAATGTGCAATCGTATAATACTAACCTTCGATCTCCTCTCAGTATTTCAAAACTTCCAATTTCTCATCTCATTATTTCCTATTCACTACGTTTTTATATATTTAGCAATGTTGGTTTACGTAAGACACAGTTTATACACATCGCGAGGTTCTTAAATCGAGTAACCTCATAAAGTAGATCAAAAAGTTAGTTGAAGGGGAGAGAGAGCAAGAATTTTTTCAGTGCATTATATCAAAATAATTAGTTTTATTTTCTCTTCCGCTTTTCAGACAGATCGTGAAATTTGAAGGATTTCTACAATTAAAAATTATGCATCTTTGCTTTTTCGAATTTAAGACATCATTTGCATATTCAGAAAATTAATTTTTAATCTTTCAAATGCTCCAAAGGAATCGAAATCTTTTCGCTAATTTTGTTTTATAATTTAAATAAAAAAAAATAGAGCAAACTTATCTTTAGTTAAAATATTTGGGGGGGGGGGAATCCTCCTATAAACAAAAAAAATGTTCAATGTTGTTGTGGGTATACTGTTTTATGTTAGATTGGTATTCTGTTAAGTACAACTGCAATAGATAGTCTTTGAATTAATTATAATTCTGAACTAATGCGTGTAAAATGTATTGCCATCAAACTGTAATGCTTATTATGTTAAAAAGTTATTCGTGGACTTGGTCAGAAAATCGAAAAAAATATCCGATTTTTAATTTTAATAGTAATAAAAAAAAGGCAAGCGTAAACGCTCATAAATGGTACATTTCTACAATGATTAATAAATCGCATAACTTAGTTATTGATTAAATTAATTAAAATTTTACGTAATTTTTTTTTGTATATCAAATACATAAAAATAAGTTATGTGAGGTTTTTTTTTCTTTCCCTGTTACTGAATTATTCTTTTATGGTAATATATAGAATTTGTTACAGTAATAATTTGCAATATAGCTATGATTGTAAAACTCATGTTCAAAATTATGATTGAAAGACAATGATGCTAAGTATAAACGAAAACAATGGGATGTGATGTGATATAAGTGTTTAATGACGCAAGAGCCAGATGTGGCTATACTGCGCCAAATAAAGTGTAATTGTGGTTTGGGAGTTTGAAAAATGAAAAATAGGTAAAAATTTACTGAGAGAGATACAAAAAGGCAGATCGAATAAATAGAAGGACATCTAGAGTATCCCGAGGATGCGTCACATGTTTTTACCAAAGACGGTAAAATACAAGAGAAATAAAAAGATCACTAGGGTTTCTGGGAGTCCTTGATACATGTAATAGCCAAATGAAAGCACGTTCCTGAGGGAATAAAGAAACACAAGATATAATAATAGTCAGAAAAACATGCAGTGATCAAAAATATTTTATTTTTTTGTAATTATCAGTTTATAACATCAATGACAAGGCTTAGAGATGGTGTTATTTTTAACGAATATGGAAAGCATTTCCACAAGATTCAGTTCAGTTTTCTTTATAGAAAGTTTTGAAAAGATTTTGAGAAGATGAGTTTGAAATCCATGAATATTAGCTGATCTATATTATCTTTTGACGATATATTTATATCGTAAAAATTTAAAAATATAATGTATGCCTATAATTACATTTATTACAGATATAACACTTATTGCAAATATAATGTTTTTACGATAAATGCTTGTTTAACAGGTCAAATGATATTGACCTCAAAAGATGGAAATTTATTTTCAAATTTTTGTTACCAATACTTATTTATTTGTTTTTAATTCTTCTATATATGTCTATACTCTCTAAGAGAAAATTACAGTTGATGGAAGCAATGATTTTGTGTTTTGTCCCCTTCATACGTGATGCACTTCGAAAAATAATAATAATAAATACAAAAAAAATAAGCTAAATTAAAAAATAACTTCAGTTGAAGTAAACTAATTAATTCAGAGCAACATAGTGACTAAATTAAAATTTCACATTTTATGCTTCAAGAAATAGTAATTTGCATTTTGTTGTATTTTTAAAGGATAAATTTAAAAAGTGATATTTTTAAGTGATTTCAGAGAAGTTCAACAATAATTTAATTCAGATTTGTCTTTTTTCCTTTCACATCACTAAATCAAAACTTATTTTTTAAACATCTTTTCAATAACACAAATTAACCACATTACGCAAATAATTTTTTTTTATACACACACAAAATATTCCCAAATCGGAGAGTTTATTAGTGGTTAGTTCTAAAGCTTCGCGTCTACTTCTGTGAATCATGAAGCTTTCTCCATTATTTACCATTTTTCATAATTTACAAGTTGCTATAATTTCATTTCAGAAAGTAATTAATTGTAAATGCTCGCCAAAAATAAACATTCCTTGCCAAAAGTACGTTTACAAAAAAAAAAAATATTCTGGCGCCATCTGTTGCAAACAATCCGAAGTATGTCATTCATTAATAAAAATTAATTTGAAATCATAAAAGCTGATTACTAACGACATAAAACTATATTCTGGATATGCAAGAGAGAAGCCTATATTTCTAACTTATTCAATTCTGCTTGAATCAATAATTTTTTTCTTGTAGAAAATGTGTTCAAACATTTCATCTCCCGTACTTTAAAACAAAAAATTGAATATCCATTTTACATAAAAGTAAAAAATTGCATGTTTTCTTAAAACGATCAAAATTCTAAGAACGCTATTTAATAAATAATTATATGTGTTATATCCATAGTAATTTATATTAATATTGAAGCATTTCTTCTTCCTGAAAACGTGTTAAGACTTTGGGGCCTATTCTTTAACATTTACCGGTTAACTTTTTTAAACAGCCTTAAAAACTTTTTTATGCCTATTTTAATTATTATGTTTGTGAGCTTATCGGAATTCAAAAATTAGGGGGGAAAAAAGTAGTTGCACAAAACCTTTATTATTTTTATTTGTTTCTTTTTTCTTTTTTTTCCCATTTTTATTTATTTTGTGTCCTTTTATGCATTGAAATAAATTTAATATTCAAGATTGCAGAGCGGTTGTAGAAATTCCATAAGATTAACATTACTATCACGAAATCAAAATGGCTGGTAGACGGGAGCCAGAAGCTTCAGAAACTAAACAAAGAAAGTGAAATTATGGTTGATTCCATAAAATGTATAAGTGTGATATAATTTTGAAAATTTTTCAATTAAATTTTTTTTTAAGAATCATAACGAATCTATATAATGATAATTTTGTTACAAATTTTAATTTTAAACTGAATTTTAAAAATAAAAATAAAAAGATTAGATGTGTTGTTTGATAATCAATAAACGCAAGGAGCCCAATACATTTTGTAGTGATATATTTATTTAAAAAGTTGTATATATACATATAAATATATATGTTATTTTAACTTTCATTTTTTCTCTCGATTGACAAGTATACAAAAAAATTTAAATAAATATTAATAATCTTATTTATCATACTAAAGTAGAATAAATAAATTTCCATAATATTAAAATACATAAATATTTCTTACGAAAAGTATAAAAAGTATCAAAATGCCACTTGGAACTAATTTCTAAAAACACACATAAGCACACATATTTGTACGAAGTATTTAAAAATATTATTTCATAAACAACACATTTATTTTTCTTTATTAAATAATGAAATGTAATTTTTATATCAAATTTTTAATGTAAATTTTAAATCTGAAATATTTTCAGTTTAAATTATACTATACAGTATATTTAAACAATAAGGGTATCAAAAATAGATGTTGCATTTATCAAACATTTTTTTCCCCTCGTATTCATTCTCAACTTTGTAACTTTACTTTTCTTTTAAATATAACGAATTCCATAAAATGTAACAAAACATTCTATAAGATTTAATTTTTTAATTGGCTAACGAACTAAAATCTTTTCTATAATTATGATACTATCCATTTTTCATATGCTAATAAGAATTATACAATATATTAAGTTTTTGCCAAAATAATTCATGGCAGATGTTCCCATTTTGTATTTATTTGAGTATGATGCAGACGACATTTGTTTCAAAATGATTTTCGTATGTTTAATTATTTGCGAATGATGCAGGCGATATTTGATGAAGATGAATAACTTTACATTGTTTTTTTTAACTATATTCTTTCGTAGAATGACAGTAAAAATATTTTTTTAGGAATTATATTTATTTTAGCAATTCTAAAAGTTGCACAAAGATATGCAATATAGAAATGGTTCAGATTTGATACTGGTTAGTTTGATATTTAGTAAGTGCTGAACAATTATTTCTGTTAAGTAATACTGATAAATTTTAGTGTGGCTTTCCTCGTGACTATTGTGTGTTCGAACTTAAGTCAGCGATTTTTTTTTTTTTCTTTTTTTCATTGATTGGAATTTAAAGGTTGAAAAAAAAAGTGATCAGCCCTTCAAACTGTTTTCAGATAGCTTTATTGCTAGGAAATTTGATAAATATTCGAAATGTGATAATTTATGTCTAATATTAAATATGTAATAGTGAAAATAGCCATAACTGTGAAAGATATTCCGGCCTGGAAGAGAGCACGAAAAGAAATACATTTGTCGCCAACATGGCACGAATTTCATCTCCCTTATTTGTTGGTTATTCTTTTTAAAGCAATAGTTGGATCGATTTTAGAGTGGCATAGTTATATAGGACCCGTTTCCTCCTATTCAATCGTAGAAATTCTAATTATATTTTAAAAATGTTTAATTTTCAAGACTTTCGATTAATACCAAATTGGAACGAACTTTCAAAGTATACCTAAAACCTGATTAAAATGGTATTTTTATTGCGAGATTTTTTTCACAAGAATTTGAAATAATAGTTTTGATTCTTTTAGATCACTTGAGAATATAAGTTTTAATCGGCTTATTGCTACATTCAAAGCTTTATAACATCACACACATATTTACCAAACATAAAATTATCTAAAAAATTAATTTTATGAATTCAATATTTCATGTAATAAAACATATTCTTTGTGCATCTTTTTTTTTTGTATCAGATTTATTTACTAGGAAAAGCTTGTGCTAAATTTGTTGAATGTTTATGTATTTAAATATTTTGCATTATTTATTTTTATTTTTAGTTCCTCAAAAATTATTTCGTGTTTAGAATATTTAAATATGTTTCTTGTGTTCCCTTTTCTTTGATGTTACGAAGAGATTAATTTTTCTGCAATATACATTAAATAAATGAAAAAGAAACTGAAACAGATATGAATTTTTAAAAGAAGTCATTAAGTCATAAGATTCCGAAGGCAAAAGTGATAAATATAGTTTCATTTAAATGGTGAAGAAAAAAATATTTGAATGCAGTAATTTAGCTAATTCTTAATTTAATTTATGTTATTATATACAACAACATAAATATGTTAATGTTAAAGTGACATATTTTTATATGAATTTAAATTTGATGTTAATTATGTTAATATAATATTAGATTATATTTATTTAAATCTAATATGCATCGAATGAAGATTTAGAGGAGCTATTAATTTGATATGAATTATATGGTTAGGTATATAGAACTGAACAGGTAAGTATAATGAAGGAGAAAGTAGAAGAGAGTAGTCACAAATATATATATATATATATATATATATATATATATTCCGCTCTCCTTTAGTATGATGAAGAACTATGTAGAAATATCACATAAATTTTCCACAATTTGATATTTGTCTCTCACACTTCTATCCGGTGCAAAATACCGAATGTCACCATCCGAAAAACTTTTCTTTCATTTTCCAGCTGTTGGAATATCAAGAATGATCCTTCAAATTATCGAAGTTTCTTTTCTTCGCCTCTGTGTGATTCTTTGAATCATGATCAATTTCATCGCATGTAGTCAGTGAATAATCTTCACTAGCTCTTTGTGTTACCGAGGCTGCCTTTTTTTTTCTTGCGCCGATTTGGCAACACCCCACGACTGCTGTTCGGCCGATGCAAAGATGGCGTAGAAGACGGCTGATAACGTGTACACCGCAGCTGTTATGTAAAATACATCACTCCAGTTTGCGATGGTTGCCTAGAAATAATAAAAATTTTAAAATGTTGTCTAAAACGTAATACGAAACGTAGTATAAGACATTTGTCGACTTTTTCTGTGAGATTTTTTTAAAAATCTTTCTCTTTTAACAGACTTTGTGTTTATATTTATCGTTTCTCAGCTCATTTCTTAAAATACCTGATTGCAGATATTTTTTTTATTTATTGACACATTTTGTTATAAAATGGTGTAATGAAATGAGAAATTTACTGTTTTTTTCGGCTTATAAAATAAATATTGTTACAATTAGTCTTAGTGTAAATAATTCATTTTCTTCCCGATTAATTTCTACAGAATACATTTATTTTACTTCAAAAGAACATTACTTAAGAATTAATCCAAGGTAGGAGCTCCACATTTTTTATAACAATTTTGGGGGGCCTAAAAAAAATTTTTTTAGATCCAAATAAATAGTAAGTGTTGGTGAACATTTGGAAATTAATTACTTGAATTGTTAAATTTTTTAAACTCGAAACATTTTCCCTCGCCGCAACTTGTTCTTTAAATTGTACAAAATGTATCTTGGTAATGGTCTTAGGACTTAAAAGAAAATTGTCGAATTTCCATCTTTCTACTGATACAACTTATAAACGGGTTCTTTAGATTGATCTTCAGGCAAAGTAATTTTTAATTAATTATTCGTTAAGTTACTTAGATGATTACACAAAAATATAACTACAAGGGAGATCATTTCCAAAAAGTAAGTTATGGTATTAAATTCATCATAATTAGACTAGACAGCAATCCACCAGCATTTTTTATTCTTTTTAGAAGGCTTAGCTATCTCATTCTCCTTATTCATTGAATGCTTCAGTTCATCATCAACTTCAGAGGTTTAGCCTCTTTAGATTGGTACGAACATCGACCCCGATAATCTTTTTCTTTCCCATGGGGTTTGCTATGTTTGGTAAACACGAGGAACACGCCTCATGATACTATAGCAATCCTTCTCTATTTTCGACTCTCTCTCTTGTCAACCAATTTATATTTCCCACCATTTTTTCAGATGTTTAGATCACAGTTGCACCTTTTTTGGCGTGGTTTATCCATGTCTGGATCTTAAGCCATTAAACTCTACTATCATTTACTTCCTTCTTCTAATCTTCACTTCTCTTCTAGATAATGCATCTCTGCTATTGTATGATCTATTTATTATTTTTTTCCCTTTAATCTCTGTTGAAAATTCTGAAATGCACTGAACGTAGTTGTGTATGAGATGTTTTATCCTTTTTTTTTTTTTTTTTTTTTTTTATAATATATATAAGTAGGTGTATTGATTTTTTTTTAAAAAGTGCTTAAAATCTTTCCAATAAATGTTTTCCCAACAGTTCTTCACAGTAAATATTATACGTTTTCAGTACCAACTCAAAAGCAAAATCCCATGCACCTGTCCATAAGGATAAAGATAGTCCAGATCTTGTGGGGGGGAAAGCAGCATTATCTAGATTCGACTTGCACTTTGGCTTTTTCGTTCTATGGGAGTTTTCCACGGTCTTTTTTCTTTGCTCCTTTAAGAATTTCGTGAAGCAGCGTGCATATTTTTTCAGTATCCTTCAGGTATCGTCATTAAAAATTTACTATGGAAAAAAATTCACGAATATCATGGACAGTAGTTGTCGATTGTAATTTGCAATAGTTTCAACTTTCGCAGACTGGGAACTAAAGCTTTTTGCGGTGATAAGATGTTCTTCATATTCTATCTGGACAACCTCTATCACGGATTTAGCAACATCAATACGCAGGCCATAATGCTCAAAGTAACGCCTAGGATAGATGTTTCTTGTTCTCTTCTTCCGAGGATGGAATTTATAATCACATCATCCACACACAAATAGAGATAAATAGTATTAAACCCACGTAATACTTATTATATGAAGCATTCAAAAATGGAAGGAGCATTTCACATAATTTTTCATTATGTAAATCATTGAAAATTTTAAACTTATTTAAAAATATGCCTTTTAAAGTTTTGGTAATAACAGAAAGCTATTGGAAGCATCGCCTTAATCCCAAGTTCAGTGTTAACATCATTGTACCATATGTCGGTACTTTCTTACTATTTTCGATATATAAACTATGTTAAGAAATTTAAGACTAATATTTTGAAGTTGGAGTGAAGGAAATATTGCTCCAATAGGAACATGCGGATTTTTTTTTATCTATAACAAATGAACTTGATTTGCTGCTAAGTAATTCCTCTACAGCAGGTCTCATCGCGGCACCTACTCTGGCTGGGTTTCCCGACTCGTGCCAACTACTGGGGTGTATTTACTTTCCAGGTTGACATTTTTTCGCTAAGATGTATTTTTATCATTTTCATCATAAAACAAAAAACCAGCCTCCAAAACTATTTGTAGCAATTTATTAAAACTTAACACCACATTTTTAATGTTTAGTTCTGTCGCTCCAAAAATTAACTCCGTTGCCACTCAGACACACGAAAACTTATCAAAGAAATCTTTAATTATCAATTTTTAAATATAAATGGCATGTACGCATTGCAGAACGATAAAATCTATAAAAATTAAGCGAAAAACAATATATAAAATGCACTAATTTAAGTATAGTTTCATTGCATTAACAATTATATATTTAATGAAGACATATTAAAGAAAATAGATTAAACCATTTTTTGATGTCAGTAAAAATAGTTATGTGCTACAGAACAAAGATCATTATATCGGAATATTTTAAAAAATATACAGAAACAATTAATTTAGATTCTACAGACAACGCATATTGAAAGGAATAACAAACTTACACCACTAGCTGTGAAATATCCTACGATCATTGGACCAAGTATTCCACAAACATTTGAGATAGCATTCGTAATTCCAAAGATAGTACCTAAAATAATTGAAAGGAGCTCAGAATTAAAAAAAAATCATACAAAAAAAATATGAACTTCATTAAGGAGTTCTTGACCCTATAACATAATATAACACAAATTTAAAATTTTATTTAAATTTGTTTTTTGAACTTTATAAAATTTTAAAATAAAGCAGTTCAAATGCTAAGGTTATCTATATTTTTTCGAACTGCACATTGATAGAGGAGCATTTGTATTGTAAAATCTCAAAGTAAAATGTCTCTTGCTTTCAGTATTACCGTAAAAGCCACAACCCAAATTTAATACTTCTTCAAATAATTTGATTACTACGCCCCTTAAATTAGTCAAAAAAAATTTTGTTTGGAGATAGTGCTCCCGAATGTCCATTGTTTCATCATCTTCGTCGCACATTTTTAATTCGTCTGTTTTAAACTTGTCTGACAGGGCTGCTAGCATATAGACCAATATGCCCCAAACGTCTGTACATGGTTTGTCTTGAAACTGTCGTACCCGTAGCTGAAGACAGCTGACGAGAAAGGTCTGATGCTGCCAAATAACGGTCGTCATTCGGCGTTGTAATTCGGGAGGGGGACGACTGTGTAACATCAAGTGATGATTTCCTCATTTTGGAATCGTTATTAAAGCCTAGAGATGGTACTTTGGGTGATTCCTAGCTCCTCGTATACTTCCTTCTGAGTACGTCCATATTTCAGGCAGCCGATAATTCTACCACGTTAAAATTATCAACATGCTTCCTTTGTGTCATTATTAATCGGTTGTGGCACTGAGTGGATAACAGAAAGCTTGAGAACAATTTTACTTCTTTGCTACCATTCCTTATATATACCTCTCTTACACTCTCGACATTGTGTCGTACTATCCCCGCCATCTGATGATTCAATGTAATTTGCATATTATTCATGAAAATGTGTGTGATAATTCTACCGGTGTGATATTTTACTTTAGAGTTTGATTTCCGTATGATTCTGAATTATCTTTAATTTATGGACATGAGAGTTTATATATATATATATATATATATATATATATATATATATATATATAT
>BMAW01068310.1:0-10355 GCA_019974015.1 Nephila pilipes
TGAATATGTAGTAAGAATATAATTTTGAGAAAGGGAACTTTGAATGTTATTAAGATATTAATTTAATTGGAAATTTGTAGATTGCTTTTGTGATATTGTGGTGTTTGACAAAAAGTTTTGAGTTATCTTAGAAGTTTCAAATTATTCTGGAAATGTTTTATTGTTCTGTTGTCACAAAGTATTAAGATTTTTGAAAAAACAAAAAAAGTAATTATAATAATAATACTAAACCAGAATGTGTAAAAAACATTTGTATTCCGTTAATATTTTATTAACTTATATTTAGAAACTTTAAAAGGAAACTTTACAAATTAAGGGTATAATGATTGTTTTTCTAGTTTTTAAAAGAAAACCTTATAGCTTTTGAAAACTTAACCTAAGCTGAGATATTTTAATAATTTGTATTGTAAGTAATCCGGAAGCTAAACACGTTTTGTTCTAGAAATGAAACTATGATTTCTGTAAAGAATAAAATAATGAAACAAAATATGTTTGTATTAAATCAAAAATTTCATAATTTAATCAGAAAATTTAAAAAAAGATGAAATGTAATTTTGTAAAAGTTAGGAAAAAAATTAATGTGCTTCAGATTATTATTTTAATTATCAAAGTATTTGATGGAAAAAATTTACACATTACAATAATAAGCAAAAAACTTTAAAAAAATTGAAAAATTCAGATTCAATTAAAAAAGAATATAGTTATTTTTTAATTCAAAATTTATAACTTTATTTTGAAGCATTCAAATTCCTTCCACACTGCTACAGCGAAATAAATTATCTGACTCGGAATCGGAAATAGTCCCTCGGCCAGACACGAGGCTTTGTCCAAGCAAAGCAGAAAATGCCTATTTGTGCTAAACTCGCCGATCATCCAAGATATTACCGAAGTTTGTAAATTCCTGTCGGTGTTTAGTATTCGCTTTCGGTTTTATACGGTGCGTTGCGTTTTGTTTTATAATATTAATATAAGATGCTCGTATAAAAAAATCGTTTAAAATTTTTTTTGTCCCATATGTAGTGTCACACGCATAGTTTCCGAAAAAGAAGTAAATAATTTTCAAACTTTTCAGGGCAGAAGCATGAAGCGTTATCAAAGTGGAGCAGAAAAAGAAAAAAAAAAATTAAACGAAAGCTGGAAATTGCTGAAAGTCAGAAAAAGGCACCGCATAAATGTTTAGGCACCATTACTTTAGTGCCCTCGTCATCTATCTCGGATAATCCCCAATGTACCTCAACCTCCACTATTTTTCCAGAAGCAAGTGCAAGTGAAGTGAAACCCTTTATTCCCACTGATAGTGAACAAAATAAAGGAGACGACAGTGAAAAAGGGGACAATGAAGAAGTTCAAAGCAATAATGAGTCAAATCATGATAGGGAAAGTGAAAAAGAAAAAGATAGACCAGAAAGATTTATCGATCTTGATGTTGAGATGCTAAATGATATAGCTCTATGGCCTACGACGTTAACAGATTTAATGCTTAACTATAGCATTAAAAAGAAGACGAATAACATCAGTAATATTGAAACATTGAAATCAGTTTATAAAGACAGAGATCAAGGTAAGGAAACAAATGGAGTGAAAGAAGAAAATTGGGTAGTATTTTCCGAAACAAGCAAAGCTGTTTATCGTTAGCCTTATAAACTGTTTTCTGCGACATTATTTAAATTTCTAACTGGTTTTCATAACTGGAACAAAATTATGGCAACTCTGTCCGGCAACGAAATATCAAAAGATCAAATATTAGCTATGTGCACTTTGCATAAAGGATCATCTATATTTAATAGAATTGATAAATAGCAATTACAGAAAAGAGGACATAAAGAACTTTATTGGAGGAAAGACTTGAAGCGAATAATATATACAATAAAACTCTTGAGCCGCTTAGGAATAGCATTCAACGGACACGATGAAGGTCAGGAGTCTACAAGGAAATGAAATTATTTAACGTGCCTGGATTATCTCGGTGAATACCATGATTTTTTGAAGCTGCACCTTCAAAAATACGCCAATCCAGGACGAGGCAAAGTTAGCTACCTGTCCCACCAAATCAGTGACGAATTTATAAGCATTATTGAGAAACAAGTAAAAACCTATATAATGAATGAGATTAAGGGTGCGAAGTATTACAGTATCGTAATTGACTCTAAGCCCGACTTTTCACATGTTGACCAACTAACATTCGTCGCAAGATATGTCTCATCTAATGGTGAAATAAAAGAAAGATTTCTGCAATTTTTACCCATAGAAGGACATACTTCTTCAAATTTGGAACCACAAGTATTAGAAATTTTAGCTAAATTTGAACCGGATATTAAAAATTGCAGAGGACAATCATTTGATAATGCGTCTAATATATCCAGGCAGTACTCAGGTCTACAGGCACGTATTAAAGAACACAGTCTAAGCGCAGTTTATATTCCTTGTGGCATTCTTTACATTTAGTAGAAAATTTAGCAGCAGAAAGTTGTAATTATGCAATTAAATATTTTATGCTTGCGCAGAAATTATTCAATTTTTGTTTGTGTCAACCCATCGCTGACAAATTTTAAATAAAAATCTGGGAAGGAGTAAACATGCAATATCTGTGAAAAAAGCTTTAGATACACGATGGTCAGCAAGAGCAGATGCCGTACGAGCTATAAGACTTGGTTACACACACATAAAAGAGGCCCTGGCTGAAATCCGTGATACAAATGAGGAGAAAAAGATCACAATACTGGAGGCAACTTCCCTTTTGAAACAGATGGGCAAGTATGAAACTTCCCTAATGACCGTGATTTGGGATACCATACTCCAGAGAGTGAGTGCTACTAGCAAATAATAACAATCAATTTTGTGTGAGCTATTAAAATGGTCTAATCTACTGAAATCATTAGAAAATTATATACAAAATTTCAGGAATGAATTTAGAAAAGTAGAACAAGAAGCAACTGATTTATCAGGGCTCTCATTTGAAAAGGAAGTTGGACAGGCTTGTAGGCAGCGAAGGAGAAGAATTATTTACAGTGAAACTGAAGAAGTCATGCATTTGAAAATAAGGAAAATTTCTTGGTCAACTCATCTTATTTCATATGCGATAGGACAAGTGGAGAACTATGCTGAAAATTTGGAATATATGAAACTGTTATAGAACACTTGTTTGCCTTTTTTAACGAGAGGTTACCTGAAATTAAAAAGAAAGCTGTACATAAATTAAAGGACATTTACAAAGACGATATAGAATTGTTTAATTTTGACGATGAATTGGATCAATTTTTGCTATTTTTAAAAGAAAACAAAGATACTACGAACACTCCAATAGATATTTATCGAATTGCAAAAGAAATGGTCTCGACTTTCCCTAATGTAGAGATACTTTTAAAAATATTTTTAACTATACCGATATCAAATGCATCTGTTGAGAGATCTATTTCGGTTTTAAAGAGCATTAAAAATCATTTAAGAAGTAGTATTGGAGAAGACAAACTGAACAGCATGGCAATATTATATATAGAAAAAGATGTTTTGGATCAAATAGATACTGCAAAAATAATCGATGAATTTGCCAAAGAAAAATCAAGACGTAAAGTTATATAGGAAAATTTTAAGCTTTTAAGTAAGTTTTTTTTTAATTCTTTAAAATAAAGTTAAAATAATTTTTGAGCCGTTAATCTCTTTTTATTAGCTATACATTTTATTTTGAATGTTTAAGGTTAGCGATTTTTTTTCATTATTTAAGTTTTTCGTCTCTTCAGCCCACGTGGCTGGAAACCTTTTACCGCTAGGGGCCACCAACTAGCTTAATCCTCCTCTGGAGTGTTAAGCAAAAATTTCAGAGATAAATCATCTTCGGCCCTTAAACATTTAGTAGCCCATTAGAAATAAATTATGAAAGAATAATTACTTAATAATAACGGAATAGCTTTACATTTGCAGAGAGTTTTCCAAATAATTCAAATAAAAGTTCACCTGAAATAGATGGGAATCCAGAAAATCAAAGAAATGAAGTTTATAATTAAGGAAACAATATTGAATAGAACTATGCACATGCAAGATAAACATCAACAGTTTATATTTGACACAAATAATAAAAGTGTAATCCCAAAAACTTTAAGTGAACAGATCAATTTGTATTGTCACTCCACACCATGTTGGCGCAAAACAAAAAGTTAAATTATCAAAATGAACAGGATTTAAAGACGGACCGTTGGTTATTTAGCAAGAAAACGATTCCCAATGGTTTTTATTGCCAAACGTGGTCTATTGGAACAAATCAATAGTGGCACTTAAAGACTGAAGTGGCATTAAAGGTTGTAATGGCATCTGAGATTCAAAATATAAAATAAAATTACGTATATGACTTGCGATGCGGTACATCCATTCCTATTGTCTAAGCCGTAATACCTTTACGTCGGATGAATGAGTTACAACGCCAATTCTTTAATATTTTAAGAGAACGAAAAATAATTTGTAATAAATTATATGAGATTCGAATATGAAGGAAATGTTATTGTGAAATTGCTTACCAAGAGGACACAATTATTGCAACGACACTTAAAGTTTCCACGAGGTTTAATAAGATAAAAAAAATTCAATATGTAACGTGATTTTTAATGTACTTGAAGATTCAGTGACTACATAAAAATGATTCAACGAAATATTCGAATGACGATGTGATTGATTACTGTTATTGATAGAATTACGGAAAAGTTTAAGCAATTTTGTTTGACAAATGATTAAAGCTAATGCTATTTTAAATGCAATCTATGTATTATGGAATGTAACTTTTTCTGTAAGAGAAACTTGTACATATTGCGGTTACATATTCGCTGACTCTATGGAGTGTAATCAAGATATATCTAGCTTGCAAGAAGGAGTTGAAATTTGCGATGGAATAGACTATGATGGTACATCACCGAAACCTGATTTAGACGGAATTGTAGAATTTTGCAGTCTGCTAAATGATACATTTAAAGTAATTTTAGGAGACAGTAGATGCGAAGGAATTCACTCACGTGCATGTTAGAGCAGGGTACTAAAGCATTCCATCAGAGAAGGGGATGAAAGAACCATAAATGTCTTCAATAGCAATATCAATCACAATGATTACGAAGAATCTTGAAAATTTCTCTGAAGCATTAAATTTCGAATGTCAAGTTTCGGAAAAACAATTATTAGTTTCTTCTGCTCAAAAGGTAACATCCGCCGCTGCCAACAAACATTTTGCTAAGCGTAGATTTGAGAAACCATTTAAATGTGATTTGTGAGACAGAAGTTATTCTCATAAAAGTAGTCTGTATGTTTATCTACGTACGCATACTAAAATGAATTTCTACAAATGTGAGTCGTGTCCGAAAGAATGTCTAAGCAGAGGTATTTTGAAAAATCATCTTCGAACACATGCAGGACTGAAACCTTTCTGTTGTGACTTGTGTGGGACAGGATTTGCTACGAAAGGTCAACTTAATAGAAATCTTCGCATTCACGCTGGAGAAGAGGCCTTCCAATGTAAATATTGTGGAAAAGAATTTAATCGAAATGATAAACGTGATGGACATTTTCGAATCCATATACGGACACAATCCTTAAAAGTGCGTTTCCTCAGTGGGAGTATTTGTGCTCTTTGAGAAATATTTCAAATCATTCATTCAAGTAAGTTACAAATACTCTTTATATGCTCAACAAATTTGGCATGGATTTTTCTACTAAAGCACTTCGGAATGAATTTAATTTTAGAAATAAAGATGAGAAAATAATTCACTGTGACCAATTGGACAAGAAAGGTTTTTGATTAGAGAAATATTTGTAATTGGATGCAAGCTGTGTTAAATAATCTTAATCTTAACGGCGTACTTCTTAGAAATAGGCCATTACTTGTTGACTAAGATGCAAGAAATTGTATTGTTTAATAAGGAACGAACTCTTTTTTGAGAAATAAACATCAAAAGTACGAGGTGCCTTGAAACTGAATTTTAAAATGGCGGTCGTGAATAAAAATACACATTACAGAAGCTTTACTATTCTGAATGAATTCTGAAATATCTTTTTATTTAAATTCTAATTTCTTATTAATTTTTTGCATGCTGATTTTAGAACCTTTAAGCAAAAGTAAAATTGTTGGCGCTGTAAGTATTTTTATTCATTTCTAATAAAATGTTAATATTTTTAGATGAAACCACTATTTACTGTTGTTTAATGAATAGATACGTATTCATTTATGGAATTACTTTCTCATGATAATCGAAATGACCAATCCGTAAGCATTTCGCATCGTGCTTATTTTTAACATTCAAATGGCGATTCTATTTTTTGTGAATTTCTGATATTATACTTTAATATTAAACTATATACTCTGAGTTTAAAAACATGCGTAAAACAGACGTTAAAAGTAAAAAATTAAAGTGCTTAAGATTATTATTTTAATTATCAAAATATTTCATGGAAAAAATTTACACATTACAATAATAAGTAAAAAACTTTAAAAAGTTTGAAAAATTTAGATTCAATTAAAAAAGAGTATAGTTGTTTTTTAATTCAAAATTTATAACTTTATTTTCAAGCATTCAAATTCCTTCCACACTGCTACAGCGAAATAAATTATCCGACTCGGAATCGGAAATCGTCCCTCGGCCAGACACGAGGCTTTGTCCAAGCAAAGGAGAAAATGCCCATTTGTGCTAAACTCGCCGATCATCCAAGATATTACCGAAGTTTGTACATTCGTGTCGGCGTTTAATATTCGCTTTCGGTTTTATACGATGCAGTGCGTTTTGTTTTATAATATTAATATAAGGTGCTCCTATAAAAAAATTTGGTTAAAAATTTTTTTGTTTCATATGTGGTGTCACACGCACAGTTTCCGAAAAAGAAGTAATTTATTTTCAAACTTTTCAGGGCAGAAGCATCAAGCGTTATCAAAGTGGAGCAGAAAAAAGAAGAAAAAATTAAATGAAAGCTGGAAATTACTGAAAGTCAGAAAAATGCACCGCATAAATTTTTAGGCACCATTACTTTAGTGCCCTCGTCATCTACCTCGAATAATCCCCAATTTACCTCAACCTCCAATATTTTTCCTGAAGCAAGTACAAACGAATTCAAACCCTTCATTCCCACTAACAGTGAACAAAATAAAAGGAGACGACAGTGAAAAAGTTGACATTGAAGAAGTTCAAAACAATAATGAGTGATATCGTGATAGGGGAAGTGAAGAAGATAAAGGTAGATCAGAAAGATTTATTGATCTTGACGTATATTTACAAAGCACAAACATTTAAATTCCTCTACATTTGTAAGTCACATTCTTTGCTTTCTCGTGTGCAACACGTTTTTCTTTCTTTGTGTCTCATTTTTTTCTGAACCCTTTAGTTTCAGATACAGAATGATACTTTGAGAGAATCAATGCAATGTTTCTCCAAATTATTGTATTGTTTTAGTGTGTAATACCTTGGAATTATTTCTATCTCCTCTAAAACTTTAAATAATTCATAAAATCCATCATTAATTTAGGCAAAGGTTAAATATTATCCTACGTATAAAGGATTGTGCTTTAACAAAAACATCTTTCGTTATAACCGACCATAAGACATTGTTAAAGCCTTCATTGGCATTTTGATTAAGTCTATGAAGACATTTGAAGAGCCATTTTTTGACACATAACTTGATGTATATGAATATTAGTTATATTTATATTTGGATGTTGACCCATACTGGTATCCTTGTTAAGGTTTCCTGAAGTAATAGGCGTTATTATTTACACCAATGTCCACACCTAATCTAGGACACTTTTTATTTGCGTTAGTTTCATTTCACTTGAACAACATTGGGCAAGAGCAGTAAATGTGGCCCTTTTCATATTGGATAAACTTCCGACATTGGATCTAATAGTTATCCCATATCACTTTTGCAGTTTATTTATAAAATTATCTGTCAGGTTTCCCTTGCCATCAAGTACTATTTTATAAGCATTTAATTTGCGAAAGAGTGCTCCAACTCTTTTTAAATTTGTCTGATACACTAGAACTTTTTCACAGTTTTCTTGCCTTAAATATTTTGAACCGTATTGAATCATTGCGATTTTCCATCATTGTAGTAATCGGTGTATCGAAGAGAATGTAATCTTTCAGATCGTTGAACTATACTATAAACGACAGCTAACATGTTACTGGATTATCCATTGTGATTTAGACAATAAAGATTGGACTTATGCTGTGGTAAGAGTGAGATATTATCTTACAAATTCTACAGAACTGAGAAATGATTTCAATATCAAGAATTTTACCAGTTAAAACTGAAATCGTACTCACAAAACTATTAAATGATGATTAACCTCGAAGTTGCCATGCTCCATCGAGAAACACTGCACATTCTAAGAATTTTTATGCTGATTTTTGAATTGCGTAATAACAGCTTTTGCAAGCCACGTTCATTGAACACTTAGCGACAGATGCAGGAGTATGAATCATTTTTTTTCTTGATGTCTAAATGACATTCTCGACTTAACGTATATATTTGAAGTTGCAGTAATCTTTTTGCCCAACTGTGTACCCTTTTCCAATGAGTCGAAGTGCATTCATAAATTTTGTATTTACTTCATTGTTCAGTTTTTTTTTTTTCTTTTTAGATGTACAAATCCCAAAAGAGAAAGAGAGATTTTCCCAATGTATAGTTAAACTAAACTGCAAATACATTTTAATTTAATATGACTTTGTTAACAAATCAAGAGAGTTTTTCTTATTTATATATTTAATGAAATGTGTAGCATTCTTTACACGTTAAATTATACAGGTCAATATCTGCACGGTGCAATGTTTTGGCGATTTAGAGATCGGGGTACAATCCCCATTATCGTTCTCGTCATTTGACATAAAATCAAAATTACATGGCCTGTTAACGATAACTACCACGTTGCTATAATATAATCAATCAATTTTCACGAGTTAAAACATTGAAAATTAGATGGTCGTATTGCTGTGGCACATTTAGAAAATTGAATTCGTGTGTTTAATAATCTTCTAGTTTGATGTATTGGGAATACAAAAAGTATAAGAATAATTAAAAATATAAAATTTACACGAGTCTTTGAGGAATATACAGCATTACTAGTATATAATATAACTCCAACAAAACTAATAGTTGTAGGATTCTGCATCTCCTTTTTCTCACAGGATTCGATACATAACAAGACTATTGAATGAGGACACTATACTGTACTTCACTAAGTCTTAAAAGTTAACGAAGTATGATATAATATATAATTAAAAAAAGCAAAGCATTTAATTACATTTATGTTTAATTGAATTATATTCAGAATGAATGTTTAAGAATAAAAATGTCGAATACAAATGGTAGATCTTCTTACCACAATCAGGGATCGAAAATATACTACAGAAGAGAATCGTAAGTCATTTTGTGTTACTGAAAGAATCATTAATAATTGAAGCCAATCTTCACATCGACACTTCTAGTGCTATGTCGCTGTTCATAATCAAGTATTTCAACATTTAATTGTTACAAGCCTTTCATGGGAAACACTTCTCATTGGTGTACATAAAAATAGAATTTCCTGTTATCCTCCTTTCTGTTTTTTTCTCCAACACTTTTCATTTCAACAAGATACATTGCAGCACATAAAAAAATGTTATTTATGTGTCTTATATTCCCTTAAAGCTTGTCTTGATTTCAGGGATACCTCTAAGGATTCTTAGAGAGCATATAGATTGAAGCATATGATTATCTTATTTTGAGCAACCATATTTTCATAAAAAGAGTTAAAAATTGATCATCCTTCTAGGATATTTAAATCACTGATTACAGATGTAAAAGATTAATTCAGTACTTGAATAACAAAAAACTGCACATAAGTTAGCTAAGATCAGCTAACACAGATGTATGAACATTTTAAGCATCTGGATATGATTCATCAACCAAAAACATTAGAATTTTACAGCATCGTTCTTATGAAAACATCATAGAAGCAAAATTAAATATTTCCGTAATCATTGTTTATTGTAATTCTCAACGCATTCGAAGAAATCGCAAACGAATTTTATGCTTAACTAAATTTGGACAAGGAATATTGAAGAAAAACTTTTTTCAAAAAGCAATTTCAATATTAAAATTAAATAATTATATTTACATTAACAAAATAAGATGAATTTATGAAGTGTGCAATCAAATATTTAGAAGAAGCGACAAACAATTTTGTGATCATGAATCTAAACTATTTACTCTAATATTTCAAAATAAATTTGACAAGTCTTTAAACTACAATACTATTCGAATACAAACACTGAAAACATCAAAATATTTGAAACAAAATAAAAGGCTCAAAAAATAATAAAATTTGAGTTGCAATATTTTCATCCTAAATAATC
>BMAW01068311.1:0-27199 GCA_019974015.1 Nephila pilipes
AACGATTTTCAACGAGATGGCGCTAACTTTCCATTGATTTGGATTCCAGCCATCGAACAAACAGCACTCTTCAGTGCTATTTTCGTAGAATTTTTCCTCTCATCACTGAACAGACCGGATTTTGACCACGGAAATGAATAACAAACAGCAAAATGAAAAGGGATTACAGCGATTTCTCAAGATCCAACACCTCTTCCAAATCTGCTAAATCTGACAACACCAACTCTCCTTGTTACAGAAGATGATAAGTTGAAAATAGGGTCCGAAATGCAGTTCTTCTCAAAGAAAATTTAAGAACTCGACTGGCTTGCAATGACTCCAAGAACATGGACCATGAAAATTCTGAAAATCAAGGTTTCTTGCTTATAATCATGAAACAGGACAAATAATTGGAACAGCTCAAGGGTGAGTACGTTTCTTTAGCGCCTTGCGCAACTGCTGGCTGCCTAGTTCATCACACCCCGTATCCCTCCCCAAGCATTAACTCCTCTAAAAACAAAGATATTGACTCTGATGGTTTTATTACAACACCTAAAAGTAAAACTGTTCGCGAACTAAATTTAATTACTAACTCTGAAACTAAAATCCGTGTTCAAAATAAATACCAAAATCTACCAACAATTGAAATTACCAAAACCATGAAAATGAAAATCCATCTCAACAGCCCACTGTAGATAAAACTTTCAAAGTTAAAAATCTCCCCTCACTCCAATAATGTTAAAAATAAGTCAAAATTATAGACAACATTTAAAAGAATTAACAACAGAAATCCCCACCCTACGTACTCGTCTTTCAGGCTAGTACATCAAACTATATACTAATAATTTCTTAGAATATCGCTCTCTTAATAAAATACTCAACACCCAACCATACGAATTCTATGTTATAAAAAAAAAAGGTTACGTGCTTTGAAAATTTTTAATAAAGGTTTACCATGCAACACCGATATTAATGATATATTTGAAGAATTAGGATTTACCCCTACAAAAGTTAATCAATTAACCAATAGGCGAGCAAAGCTTCCTTACCGATCTTCATGTTTACCATACCCAGGAATGAATGCAACCAAAAAAATCTACGTTTTAAACAAAATATGTTACATGTCAACTTCAAAAAATAGCTATAAAAATAACACAACTACACAATGTTACAACTGCAATAAATTTAATCACAGCACTCAAAACTGTCACATGATTCCAAGCTGCTTAAAATACTCCGGTGCCCATTCCGATCGCTACTGACAAATTTAAAATAACATTGAATAAATCACTTGTTCAAAAATTGCAACACCAAAGCACACTCTGACTCAGACAAAGGATGCAATTTCTTCCCAAGACCCCAGAAAAGTTCACTTAATCAAAACGATATTCCAAAAAGTGAATTACGAGGTCCGTCGCGAATAGCCCTCGTGTTGCTTCTAGTGCGACGTTAATAAAAACTAAACTAAACTAAACCAAAAAGTAAGACTATCACAGAAAATGTCACTTTCGCACAGGCAGTAGCTTCATCTTCACAGATGGCGCTGCTTACTAATGAAATTCCAACAAGGCTTAAAAATACACCATATTATTATTATCAAAGTAAAAACCAAAATCCAATTAACAATATCATACAAGCTATAGACCAACTAAAAGGCCTCACCGAAATTTCTCTCTTCTACCAGGATTTTTAATTAATGTACCAGAAATTCAAGCACCTAAAGGCAACGTGAACAAGAAATTAGCAATCATTTCAGCTCTGATATTAAACGATATTGAGTAAACGCAGCACCGCAATTTTAGTTACTAATACTTGTTTTGATATATATTGTTATT
Source organism: Nephila pilipes (assembly GCA_019974015.1). NCBI lineage: Eukaryota > Metazoa > Arthropoda > Arachnida > Araneae > Nephilidae > Nephila > Nephila pilipes. The sequence continues at coordinate 1,815 of BMAW01068311.1, forward strand.
TAAATTTTTTTTTCTAATACATTCTTTTTGCTTTTTCTCTTCGGATTACATTTTTTCAATATTATTTACATTTTATCACAATCTCCCAATTTTTCCACGCCTAATTTTAATTATTACGCCAATCACAAGGGCTGACAATATAGTTTCAAAGTTCCACCTCTCAGAATGGAAATCCTTACTTCAAATTTTCTTTATGCCAAATTTTCTCTTCAATATGAACTTTTCTGACTAACCACAAAACGAAATCTCAATTTTCTAGAACAGCAAAAATTTACAGGATTCGGTCAGATGAGCGCTCCAACGGCGCCCGTAGATAGCACACATCAACGCCTTTTCTTCCATGTATGTTCTAACACCATTCTACCAGTAAGAGACCTCTCCACAAGGGCCACTAGTGATACTGGTTCATCAACTCATCTTTCTTACATCAACGTTCTACTGCTCCAATTTTTCAAAATCTTTTGTCCATATTTCTAATAAACTCAAATGCAAACTCCATTTGGGCGAAACCTTTATTCATAAGATTGACGAAGAAAGGCCTCCTCGCTTTGGTGCACGTCGATAATCAGCGTCACGCACCACCACTTGCGGAGATGAGAGATTATTTGTTATTGAGAGTAGATGATCCGATCCTCCACGATTTCGATTTTGGAGATTGAGATCAGATTGATCTTTATTCATGCATGGCGCTCGGTTAAACTGGTTCGGATTCAAAGTAATCAACCAAACAGCACTCTTTAGTGCAATTTAAAGTTTTCTTAGACTCTACTCTGACTCAATTGAAAAGCGACCAGGAAATAAACTGAACATGGAACAAAGTGATGATTCAAGATCACAACCCTATCCCAATCTGAAATTGTTCGTAATCCACTGTCAAAGACGAAGAGAAGTTGAACACTAAAATCAACGTATATGCCAACCAAGGAAACTCACTAGATCTCAACCTTTATTTAGGAAGTCTATGGGTATTGACTGAGTCCAGATGTTAATTGTTTGAATTATTACACGGAACCAAGACTATGGAAGCTTGTAGCGGTGGTAAAATTCTCAGCGCAGCGCAACTGCTGGCTCCATTATCCGCCCTAATCCTTTCCTAAATATTAACTCACACTAAGCCAAGGATTCTGACTCTGAGATTTATTACCTATAAACAAAACCTGTCGTAAATTAAATCTTCTTTCCTCATACTTCAACTTTCACCTCAAAAATAAATTACAAAAATTATCCACGAATGATATGCAATCATAAACCTGGTAATATTACTCAATAAACCTCCAACACAAAAACTGTCAAGACTAAATTTTCTTCCATAACGTTAAAAACAAGTACAAATTAATCGCAGACTTAAGAATAAATCTGAACTTCCCAACCTAAGAATTGCACTTCAAGGTGTATATTAAACTTTACTCTGACAATTTTGAATAGTCATCTTCGCCAATGATTCTTAACATAAACCTACGAATATTATAATACAACCCAAAGATTACATCCACTTAAAAGTTATTATAAAGGTTTACGCACGACATACAAAAGATATTGATGAAGAACTAGAAGAATTAGGCTTTACTTCTCCATATTTAATCAAGTTCACAAAAGACGAACGAAGCTTCCTACCCATCCTTCAGGTTACTTTGCCTTGAATAAATCAATCAAAATATTATGATTTAAACAATTAGTGTTTACAGTCAATAAACATCTGATAATTATAAACACAAAACCCAATTGCTATAACTGTATCTTTTCGTCGTATGCTCTAAAACTGCTCACATGATTCCTCAATTACAAAATGCTGTGATGCCATCTCACCGCACGCTGCCACATTACGGAAAAATCAGAAGAATTACATACGATAATTATAATTCCATAGGACACATCAGCTCCTATGGTTTAAAATTTTCCTGCACACACCTCAGCTCAAATCAATAATAAATGTCCAATAATAGTAAAATTAAAGAAAATGACTCTACGCAAATACAGCATTCCAATCTCTTCGTGGAACCTGGATGAAGCTCCAAACACATACAAAAACATTTCCACTATAATAATCATAAAATCGATAATAATCCAATTGAAACTCTTTTAGCAATTTACCAGCTTAAAGGCAGAAATTTTCTCATACTACCTGGTTTACTTGTAAATCTATCTAAAATACGCGCAGCTAAAGAACACTATAATAAGCTATCATGGAAAAAATGATATTGCTACACAAAACACTTTAATAATTATATAAAGATGACATCATAAATAACCACTTTATTTTACGTAATTTTCTTTTCAAAAATTTCATTATCTTCAATTATGAGGGCAAATCGCACAAGCAGTTGGTTATTTCGAGCGTCTAGGCACGCGCAAGCGTCCATCAAGCTCATATCAGGCTAATAGAGAAGAAATGTGTCTAGTTTTGCTAATAGTCTCATGTAGGGTGAATCGAGAAGGTGTGCTGTGATGGGTCGGCTGTTGCTGTATTGTATTCCTATTGGCTGTGGTTGAATGCAGGTAGATGAGCTTGGAAAACTGGTACAATGAAGTTGAAAATTAAATATATTGAATAAATTAAGCATTGTGTTTATTAAGGAGGTTTATAGAGTCAAGTAGAATTCTTCTAGGTATTTTTAATTTGACTGGTGGATATAATGTTCAAGATTGTTCATATTTTGATTTTCGGTAAAGGGAGGTTTTGAAAGAAGTTTATTGAAACTTTTGATATGTTCTTTGAGTAGAAATTTTAGAGCTTTTCTTTATTTATCATTCTAATATACCAGCCTTTGGTTATTGTTCTTAAACTGATTTAGACTACTTCTGTAAATAGGTTGAGTTACATGCAAAACTCACACAGGACAAGCGTATTGCTTAGTACTGGACGCAAAATCGAGGTGTAGCAGAAGCAATTTGTTTTCTTTAGTCATTTTGAGTATCCAAATTAAGGGGAAGATTTTACATTTATTTTCCGAACTTATCCTCTTATGTGCTTTATGTTGTCTCAAGTTAAAGCTTTGTCAAGGGTAACCTAGATATTTAGTTGTCTGAGACCATGGGATGTCAGTTTGATAGAATGTGGGTGGTGGAGGTGGTATCTTTTCTGTTGAAAAGAACTGCAGCTGTTTCGATCATTTATTTTATTTTCCATGTGTTAAAATTTTCTAATATTAAAGTGTGTATGAGGTGCTTTGTGGCACTTAGGTTTTAAAGGCAAGGAGCGTGTCGTCACGCATATTTAGTGTTGTGGAGTGTGTAAGTGGGGATGTCATCCATATCAATTCAAAATAAAGGGCCCCATTAAAGAGCCCCAGAACCCCTTGAAATGTTTCTGGGGCTTGATAGTGAATTTTGTACTTTGACTTGAAAATCCCTGTTTGTGATATATGAGTGTATTAGATGTATTAGTGGGTTAAGAAAAGAGTAGGTGATTAGTTTGTAGATGAGTCCTTCTAACCATACTCTGTCAAAGGCTTTCTGCATGTCTAGAAAAACAGCACCTGTGGTTTTTTTGTTTTTCTAGTCCGGAGGAGATTAATTCTGTTACTTTAAGAAGGGGGTGGAGCGTAGAGAGTTTTTTTAGTGAATCCATATTGGTTTAGTGTTATTATATTATTTTGGTAAATGTGTTCTTTTAATCTGTTTAGGATTACAAATTCAGCTAGTTTATCTATGGATTATAGGAGTGATATTGGTCTGTATTGGTCTGTCTGGTGATTTTGGGTTTTTGCCTGGTTTTAGTATGTAAAAAATTATTGCAGTTTTCCAATATTTTGGAAAATATTACATTTTTAGTATTTTGTTAATTAGATAAGTAATTATTAGTATGATTTTAGTTGGAAAGTTCTTAAGCATTTTATTTGTTACTCCATCTTTGTCAGGAGCTTTTTTAATATTTGCCTTTTTGATGTATTTTTGTATTTCTTCTGGTCAAACTGGTTTAATGGAAGTGTTGGAGTGGTGTGGAAGTTAGGAAGGTGTGTTTTGTGTTTTTTACTGTTGTGTCAATGGTTGTGTCTGAATTTGGTGGTCTGTTGTTTTCTTTGAAGTTTTGTTCGAGTGCGTTTGCAAGTAGTTCAGCTTTTTGTGTGTCAATGTTTGCAGTTTGATTATTGATAATTAAGGGTGTTGTACTGCATCTTTTATTTTTAAGAATCTTAGTTTGTATCCAGAGTAAGTTGTCTTGTGTGTTTAGAGATTTAAGTTTGTCATTCCAACTTTTGTTTGAGAAATTTTGAAATCCTTTTTTAATTAAATTTTGAGTTCTATTCATTTCAGTTTTTATTTCTGGATCTAATGTTCTCTGATATTGTTTTCTTAAATAGTTTTTGGGTTTTATGAGGTTTTTGATGTAGGATGGGGTGTATTTGATGTCTTTGTTTGTAACTGGTGTGGATGCCTTTTCATATGCTTGATTGATTTTGTCTGTGAGGTCAATAATTTTGTTTTCAAGTTTGTTTGTTGTGTTGATATTTGTAAAATTTGTTGGGTGAAAGGTATCTATTAGTTGTTGTCTGAATTTAGACCAGCAGGTGATAACTGCACGAGTGTTAATTTCAATTGATGTTTGGAAGTTAAAATCTAGGAAAATGTGGTTATGATCTGATGAGAGTTCAAGTACTGAGACAATTTTGTGTTTGTAGTTGAAATCATATATTAGTGCAAAGTCAATTGTGTTTGCAGAATTTGTTCCAAAACGTGTGTGTGTTGGTGGGTATGCTATTTGAATGTGATTTTTGTTTGTGTAGCTTTTTAAGTTTATACCTCTTGTTGAGTTTTGAGTGCAGTTCCAAGCGTTGTGTCTGGCATTAAAATCGCCCAAAATGACACAGCTGCTGCTGGTTTTTCTGAGAATTTCTAGGTCATGTATGAATAAATTATTGTCTGAGGATGGAGGTATGTAAATGGAAACTATTGCAATTGGTTTTACTTTTGGTGGTTCAAAAATAATGGTGGTTGCTTCAACATGTTGGAGCGGTGGGGTTTTCAGACAGTGGTGTTGTAGTGATTTTTTGATTAGGATCATGATTCCTCCTGAGGAGTATTGTGTGGATTGGTTTGCTCTGTCATTTCTATATGAAATGTAATTTGGGATTTAGAATTTGTTTTCTGGTCTCAGATGTGTTTCTTGTAATAAAAGGATATCTGGGCTATGCTTCTGTACAAAATTTCTTAGTTCTAGAACATGGGAGAGTGCCCCGTTTGCATTCCAGGAACACAAACTGAGGCTAAGGAGTTTAAAGCGTGATTTCGATCTCATTCTCTTCATCCATTAGCACTTCAATTAGCGCGTATTTTTTATTTTCCGCTCCTTTAGCTGCTTTGATGCTGGGTAGATGTTTGATCAGTCCTGGGAGCTTATTAAAAATTTCACCTAGGTTTGCAATGAGTTCAATTGCCTGGTAGAAGTTATCGGAGTGATTATTTTCAGCAGGTCTGGGTCTGTTATCAGTGTTGTAGTGGTAGTCACGATTTTTCCTATCTTCAGTTTGTGTTCAGATATCAGAGTCTCGTGGCGCCCTCTGTTGAGGGTTATTTTCTACGGCTGATGCAAAGGTGTGAATTTCTCGGATCTTATTTGTTTTTACTGTGAATGTGTTCTTTTTGGGTAGTTTGGGGAAGGCGGAGCATCCTCCGTACGAGGCCATATGTCCGGTTTCGTTGCAGTTTATATATTCTGGATTACTGATTCTTTCTTTTATTTCGCAGTCTCGAGTCATATGTGAGCTTCCGCATTTTAGGCAGCGGGGGGCCATGTAACAGTTCTCAGCTGAGTGGTTGAAAAAGTTACATCGATAGCATTGGGTTACCCCTCTGCCTCGGTATCCTTCTACTCTTACTGTCATGAAGCAGAGTCTTGTAATTTTGAATATTTTTTCAGGTTCTTCTGTTCAGGAGAGGGTAATTAGAAAGATCGGAAGTGGAAATTTAGTTCGTCTATTTTGAAGTTGGCAGATTATTTTGTGGATTAAAACCAAGTTCAATTAATTCTTCTTGGATATCTTCCATATCTGTGTCACGTGGGATTCCTTTTAGACAAACTCGGATTGGACGTTCTTGCTTCTTTTTAATGACATAGTATTCTGCTGTTTCGGTTTGTCTGAGGTATTTGGTTAGAGAACGATATTGTTCGGGGGTATCAACGTATAGTTTAATATACTCTCCGGAAAGTTTTGTTCTTAGGTTTTCATATGCTAAAGTGAGTTCTTTTAGTTGTTGCCTGTAGTTTTTAGTTATTTTTAGCATTATAGGTAGGGATAATTGGTTTTTGATAGTCATTTCTGTATCATTATTTTTATTCTCGTTTTCTTCTTGGATTCTTTGAGACTCTGACATCTCATTTTGGAGTTTAAGGGTTTTAAATTTGTTAGAGGTTTCAATTATTTGAGGAAAACGTAGCTCAATAATTTTTCTTTTTGCTTGTTTTCTAATTGGTGGGGTTTGGAAACCTTCATTATCAAAATTAGTTGTTTTTGACCTTTTTTCAGGAGTGATTGGAAGTTGTGTGTGTAGGGGGCAGCCTGGTATGGGGCATTTAGGAAAAGAGAGATACTCACCCTCTGCCTCTTCTGCTGCTTCCTTGGCTGCCATGTAAAGTCCATACGCTCCTTTATAGAAGGAGCGTATGGACTTTCCAGATATATGGAGCTTTCACGGTCCATATATCTGGATTCTATATGGCATACATGGGAGTAGGCGTCCTCGTGTTGAATTTTCAGGATTCTCAGTCTTTCGTTCATCAGTCTCAGAGTCTCTCAGGTTTCCTTGTCCTGGGTTAGACTTGGTGATGAAGGGCGTGAATTATTGCATTCCATTTCCGTGGCCATTATTAGGTTATCTCGTTCCGAAGTCGTCTCCGTTAATAGGAAAGAAGTTAATCACCTTCGCACAATAGCACTGAAAAGTGCTACTTGGGCGATTGAAAGTCTTTATGTTAGTTATGTTCAGAAGGGGAAAAACGTCCGATCAGTATGATAATTCTCATCGATTTCAACTTAAATGGGCCCATTCACTGCATCAACTATCTCACTAAATTCTTCAATAAAATTGAGTTCCACTATGAATTATGAGGCAAATAACCACACCCCCTCACTATATATCTTTTTTTACACCATTATGGGCAGACAATTGCAGTTGCAGAGTACCTCACTTCTCAACCAATAGCAACTCCAGCTTTCCCTACATTCTTCAAGAAGCAAAATTCTACTTCAAAAGAACTTTTCATCCAGCTTCCACGACACAGAAAGAAAAATTTCATCCTTCCAAAGAAGCAAAATAGATAGCAGATTCGGGTAAGCGTGCTCTAGGCGCCTGTGGAAATCAACATGAACGTTATTCACAGAATTGCTTTTTATTTCTGGGATAAACACATTAGATATCCCTTTCTTATGCCCTGAGTTATGAGGATTTTTGGTTTACTCTTTTTCATTTACTTTCATTCATTGATGACTCATATTTAGGTTTCGCTCTTGAAGAAAGCTAAGTATCGCATTCTTTGGCAAGTTGTAGCGGCTTAAAGAGTATTTTTTTTCTTTTATTGTATGAGTTTTCAGTTCTAGATTAAGGTCACTAAAATTGTAATCAACACAATCAATTCAGATAACAATATAAAATCGCTTACTTTTCGCTTCTGACATTAATATTGAAAATTAGCGGCTAACCTTGATGCGAATTGTATAAAATTTTCATCAGGTAATTTTTGTGCATTGCGAAATTATTTAAACTCATTTGTGGGATGGGATGATATTCTTTTAATTTTACAGATTTTAGTTTCTCATAATCATTGACATCCTCCTCTTTTATATAAACAATTAAATTTGATATATTTTCTCCTAATAAATTTAATAATATTTCCGCTTTTAATTTTTTCGGTATAGTTTTTGTTTTAAATGCATTTTAAAATCATTGGAAGAAAGGAGTATAAAATTCTTTTCCAGTTGGCACTGAAATCATTAAAAATTTTACACTTTTAATAAGATTTTCAGTGCTTCTGTCCAAGATATCTATATCAGTTAACATATATCGATGAGTTTCTTTTTTCAGATTTTTCTAATTGTAATTCCTTTTCTAATAAGTCAGATTGTTGTTGCAATTGGGCTAGTCTAATTTTCTCTAATTCTAACTTTTCGTTTTCATATTTACTAATTCTTTATTTTTCCTTAATTGATTTCTTTTCCTCAATAATATAATCATCTACATTTTGAATAAACTCAATGTCATAATTATACAAATCTCGATTTTCAATAATATTTAAGTAAACGACTTTTGCTCCATCGGGAGTCACCAAACCTAATTCCTCAGGATAAAGGGTTAACTTTTTTTTTAACTTTCCTTTTATAGACATGGTAAATATAATTTCAGAAAATAAAAAAAAATAGAAAAAATTCTCTCACTTCAAAAGCAGGATCCATGAGGAAAGGATGTCCCTTTCTGTGAAAATGTAAGATTGCATATCTCACAAAGCCCTATTAAAGGGCTGTGTTTGCCAAATTGCTGGATCAGACATTATTAAAAGCTCTAATTATGAAAAATGAGTAGGTAGTACTCATGATGATTATCTGATATTAAAGATTTTCCTCCTGTATTATGAATGAGCCCAACTGAGCTATTGTAAGTCTAAGAAGAGCAATTTATTTTCGATTCTACCAATGGCACCAACAGATACAGCTTTCCAATTTGATTGTAAGTGATTAAAATGATGAAAGATTTCTAATTACCGTCTGTTACTCAAACAATGTATGTTTTGAAATTAATAATACAACTTGTTTTTGAAGAAATTTAAAAAAAACTGCTGACTTTAATATGAAAAGTATTTATGACTGATGATCATGTCTTATTTTTATATACATAATGCATGGTTAAAAGTTCATGGGGAAACAATTTTGTTTACTATACAGCAGGCATATCTTGTGTGAATGGAAAAGGCAAATAAATGTTAACATCAGAAATTGAAGGATGTCATTGGTAAGTCATTTTAATCAAATTTTACATGAAATGAACTAAGTAACTTTCTAATGCATCTACAAATAATTTGTTTAAGAATATAAAGATGAAGAAATCAAAACAATAATTGATTATTTTCAAAATATTTGTGGAAGATAACAATTTGGACCTATTGATAGAGTTCTCATTGAGTTATTAACACCAACTACTCCAATATGAAGAAGCTAGTGGTATAGTTATAGGGTTAAATAATTCTTTTTCAATTGTTCTTAGTGCTATTGCAAAAAATAATAATGGATTGAATTATCTCATGGAATGAAGGAAATTAATTTAAAAAATATTGCTGATACAACAGTGGCATGATAAAAGTTTCTCTGAAAGGAAATAATATTTGGCCATTGAAAAAACACATATTGTGATTGCAGCATTAGTTGTGACAATCATAACTTATGCAACCATTCCCTCACTTGCATTTATATTGATTATTCCGTAAGATTTCTTATTTGTAAACATATACATTTTGTAAGTCAAAAATTTAAGGACAACATTTCTTTTAACAATACTGATACAACTGATAGAAATTTGTTTGTAATAAATGAGGATGCAAATCATTTAAGACTAGAAAAGGAAGCAATCTTTAAAAAAAAACTCAAAAATCTGTTGTTAACGATAAACTGGATGAAGAAGTCTATTTTTCAGCTAAGATACAGACAATGCGGAATCAGTTTGCTAATGTTAAAACTGATGATGAAAAATTATACAATAGATACTATGAATTCTTTCATAAATGGTACACATCTTTTAATTCTGGAATGTCTCGAAACGTTATTAAAAATTTCCAGCAAATAAAAATATTCCATGTCAGAAGTAACAGCAAGACATTCCAAGACCGTCTAAAAAGCAAAGAAATTTAACGTAAAATATTTTTTTAACCAGATAATCAATAATTTAAAGTGAGAATATCTTTATTTATAATGAGTATTTTTAATATGTATTGAGAAAAGAAATCATGACAGTATTATTTCGCGTGTTTTTCGTGTTGTAGGTTCTTTCATTTCTGAAGATTCATTCACTACCAGATACAAACTTTAGTGGCTAAAGTTTTATTCTTTGTTAAAAGCCACACAACACAATAATACAATATGAAAATCTAATATAACATTTGGCTGATGTTTCATGCCATTTTGTTATCATCACCGAGTCACAGCCGCCATTCTTTCTCCTCTTGTCCTATTTTCCCTCTCTCCTCATATCGATGGCCGCTGCCACCTGTTTGTTTTTAGTTCGGGATCTTACCGCCCCATCAACATGCTTGTACATATTTGAACCAGGTGCTAAAGAAAGGTTAAGTTCACACTCCGCAAAGGTCTTTGAAACAAAATTATCTAAACCTTAGTTGAGGAGGTGCACTATCTAAGATAAAAACTTGAGGGCATGAGCTTAAATTGATCATTAATAGTACACGTAATGAAATAAGGGAATAACAAGGTTATATAATCACGAATGTATAATAGAATATTTTGACATAATTTCTAAATATAACAAATAAATATGCTATAGCTAGAAATAGAATTTACAAAAATCGGTTAATCAAAGGCAGAACGGGGAACGTCCACATTAGCCATAGGTTTTCCTTTACGGTATATAATCCGTAAATCACTAACGATTCAAGGCTAGGGCCAACAGTAATTTTATTACCATGTGGTATCCTTTGGTCAAAATGTAGGTGTGATACAGATTCAAGGCAGCCTATTTGAGATCGAGATCAACAGCACTTTTCAATGCACCTAGCAGGCATAGGACCTCTCGTTCTATTGTTGACCAGTTCATTTGGCATTTTGGTTAATTTCTTATGGGATGAATGGGTGTAAGCACATTCCCTTTTCCATCCTTCTGGCAAGGCATGCGCCGACTATAAGACAGAAGCATCTGTATACAACTTCGAAACGAGGCAGTTCAACAAGGGGTATAAGTAGGCATTTCGATTAAACTTTTCTTCCAAACATTAGGAAGATTCTTCAGCTGTGTCACCAAAGGGAATTTTATTAAGGTACGTTTTCTTAGTTAAATTTGTCAAGACAAAATAATGAAAGAATTTATGATATTCTTAGGCAGTAACCGAGCAGTCCAATACTGTTTTTGTCAGTTACTTCACTGACTCTAGATATTGAGTCCGATTTTAGACCCCTACCTGATGCTGCTCTTTCAAATCCACTTCTCTAAATTGACAGTTATTCAACTTCTCTCTTATCTAAGCTGCTTCTTAAATGTTGCATGATCTGCATGTTTCATCACTGCCTTATCACGTCTATGCTGGATCTGCATTGCTTGCATAGGGATTCAACACTTGATACACTAGATTTTGAATAATACTTCTGCATTCTTCATTCCAAGTTAGGACTTTCCACTGATAATTTCAGAATGAGTAACGAAACGATAAAATGTTTTGAGTTTTCTTCAAGATTTGCCAGTACCCCTTACGTGGGTCTGACCGATATAAAATAACTTGCCTATCTCGTGCTATTAAATCCGTTGCATGTGTTTCATAGGATACCATCAGGAAATAAAATATTCAAAGTCTAAAGCATGCAATCTAATCTCCATCTTTTCAGCCACGCACACCACCGAGGTGCACCAATCACTATCACTGCCATTTTCAATCAAGATTCCATATCAGCATGCTCATTAATTGACGTTACTTCTTTTTGAGAGCAATAGGCTCATATGAGTTGAATCTTTTAGGTGAACTATCTGCCATGCTAACAGAATGCCTTTCACTTTGGCTTTTCAGGACGATTCGAAATAGTAACTCATATCGTCGAACAATTTCTTGCTGTATTTCTGTGGGCATTTTAAAACATTAGGATTGATTCAACTTGATATCAATATTAGGTTGAGTTTCCTATCTGTGAGGAGCATAATGCTATTCACCAAATCGGATATCTGATCAAATATTACCCCAACATGATCAACTCCTTTGAGATATAAGGAGCTTATTTAATGTAATTCTCTGTACTACCGTCTTCCATTTGAACTAAACAGGTAGAGTCCAGTGTTAGCGACTAGCCTTGGCTGGTCTTCAGAGTGTTAAGCAATTTATGCGTAGATGAAGGAATAAGGTTAGTACTTCATCTCAACAGAAAAACTTTTCTCGTGATCTCAAATTATAGTGTGAGAGTCATATCGTTCCTGATTTTCAGCACTGTTTCCGATGCGATTTCGTGGCATCTTGCAACTTCTTTGCAGAGTTATTTCAAGTTATTCTTCAAAGACAAGACTAGTAGGGATTTCCTCTTTCTCTGTCCAAAATTCTTTTAAAATGAGTCATCGTCCAGATGGTAGTCTTCCATAAACTAATGGTATGGTATTTACCAGTAAGTGCATAGAGTATTATCTCTATAGCTAAAAAGCAAATATGAGGAGATGGACATCCCCTCATTTCTCCTGCTTTGAATGTTTGATTTAACATGTCTTTCAAGTTCTATTCAACGTTCAACTGCTCCCATACTCCAGGATGACCTGGGTAGAAACCTAGGAGATACTCCGCATCGTCTTGAAGCTTGAGTCAATTGTAGCTTTAAGAATTGGTACCTTATTCTGTGCATATTGTCTTTAGACCAGTTTGACAGAAAATTTTCATCAGCCTGAATAGTTTAGTGATGTTCTTTGTTGGTATGCTTCGCCATCTTGAGCAATATCAATGGCAATACAATATATAAATGCCCTTCTTGTGAGTCTAGGACTTGGTCGAGTGCAATCCACGCTCCAGAACGCGAATGGATTATCAGGTCTTACAAGGGCTGGATCGGAATCTCTGTCTTATGTTACAGTCTTCGTAACTGACAAAGGTTTGCTGCTATCGCAGTATGTCCCATCCCTCTTTAACGAAGGCCAGAAAAGGAATATTTAATGCGTTGCTTTGTTTTTGCTCTCCCCTAAAATGTCCAGCCGTTCATGAGCCATTTGTAGAATTTCCTCTTAGCACAGCTGCAGGTAGTGACAACTGCAGTTGACTCTGACCCACGTCATTCTATGCACTAGAATCATCTGTATTTCATATCCTTTGTTCTGTTGCTTGTTCCAGACCTTATTAATGTTTCATCTTCTTTCTGAAAGTTTTATAAATTCCTTGAGTCTCACTGTTAGATTGGATCTCACTTCGTTTTCAATGTTCGTCTGTCATATTCTATGTCAAGGCAGAGATCCTCTTCAGATGTTTGGACTTCACAGACTGTTAATTCATTACCTCTGGTTGGACTTCATGAACAATGACAACTTGCTAGTCCTATAACTGTATGTTTTCCAAGGGCTTCATATAGCAGTTTGATCAAACTAACATGTCTTCACTAGTTTCTTTGAAAGGCACATATGATGTAACCATCCATTACATGCCGTGTCATCGATCTTTATTTAAATAGTTCTTGGAGAGCTTCACTATCCCAAAGCTGATGCTAGTCTTCGCTTCTCCGGTACTCTCAATGTCTTTACTAAATCAGCTCACCTGCTTAGAGATTGTGTCCGATCTACCGTTCCATCAACGACATCAAGCTTACTTTTCACACCTCATAGTTATCAATGTTCTCTGAGAATTTACGTTATTCAGGAACATCTATTTTCTCAATGATATTCTTAGTGGTAATCTTCAGCTTTGCACTGCATTACTTTGAGGCTTTGACTGAGTGAGGAAAACTTGTATTGCGGTTTGCTTATTTCAAGTGTTTATCTCGGCATAGTCTAAAATGACCCTTCTTTGCCAGGCAGAATTATAACATGTAGGTGTAATCCGGGTTTGATTATAATGCTGATAGCTGTTGTCATTGAAATGAGTTATTGTATTTGTAATTGGCCATCTTTTTATTCTTACGTCTCTCCCTTCCAACTGATGTAGAGCTCGGGTATTCAAAGGATCTTTAATGTTCTCTTTATTAATAAATGGCACTGCAGGCCGTTTGTTTATGAACATCTCATATTCATCAAGTTTTCCTTAGCACCTTTGGAGTTTTTATTTTGCCCATTCATCAATAAAAGTGTTCGCGAATTGGTTGGCACCTTCTTCTTCATTTGGTCTGCTAGTGAGATCTTAAGGTCGTCGAAGGTTTGAATATCTAGCTAAACCATTCTTCACAAAAATTTCTTATCTCAAAATAATAATCTCTCCATTCCATCAGTTCTTTTGATGTTCTGTGTAGCTGAATTTCTCGGACTCAACGAATCGTTGTAAGTAACCTTTACAATCGTATCTAGCGGCATTTTTCTGGTTCACGAGCAATAAGACCTACAATCCGAAGGTAGAATCCTTTACAGATGTCACCCAATTACACCTTTGAAATTCAAAATTTTGCTTGACGTTCAGTGATACCAGGAACAAACTAAGTATCGTCGATTTGGTCAAACATCGGAATCAGTTTATGTAAATCAATCGTAGATTCCTGTTTCTTTCGATTCGTTTTCCTCCTCCTCCTTTCAACTCGATTCGTTTCATCTGGGTTCGAATCCATTTCGTCCTTCGCTTCCTTTCCTCCATTTCCATCTCTTCTTTTCTTTTCTCTCAGCCATCTTTCCTTTCTCTTGCGTTTCTCTATAATAGTGTTTAATTGTTCTCTACCAGAACTCCTCGTCAAAGTTTTATTATTCAAGATAGCCTCTCTTAATTCAGACACTTTAAACTAAGGACTTCTTCAACCCCATTTCCGAGCCATAATCACAGGTCTGCTTTAATCCCTTTCCTAAAATGCCATCTCGACCTTTTTATAATTATCCTAATCATTAATAACACTCTAATTCAAAATAAAATATGCTTATTAATCAAGGTTGGTTTTATATCCAAAAACAATTGTTTCAGTACTTCTTTACCATAAAATTTACAAATTTATACATTGGATGCTAACTCTGCATATGACATAGAACAAATGAAAATTCCACAAAATATTATTACTACAATAATAATAAAGTATTGTGCACATAAAATATTTCTTAATTTCTTAATTTGTACTCCTAAAGATTTTTATATATAAAAATCCAAAATAAAAATATCTTCATTATATCCTTTCATAATATATCAAATATAAAAATACCATCATCTTTGAACAGAAAATAATATAAAAATCATCACTATGATTTAAAACACATTTGAATATCTGACTCATCAAGTATACTCAAAATAAAAGTTCTACTAGCAGATACAATAATCTTAGTATTCAAAGAGGTGAAAAACAGTTATACTTATTCCATCAATAAATTACTCCATGAAATCAGACATTCATACATATCTTGAACTGTCTCTATTCTCCTATTTTATTTACTTTTGCGTACTTAGCAGTGGTTGAAATGATAATGAGAAATAGCTAAAGTAATACAAGCACAAGAAAGAATGGATCTCTCTCTCTTTTTCAAACCACTAAATTATGTAACTTTAATATAATAAAAAGACAAATCTTTTCAACATATAAATGCATATTTCACCAAAATTTATACACTTATTTAATATTCTGCTAATTCGGAAAATAGATAATGTATTTAATTTAATTCAGTAAAGATAATACCATAAAAATCCATCAATTCGACGCGTAGTTATAAACACTCTTTTCTTTCCAGTTAATGCTACCTAAACTCACAAATATTTTATACTTTCCTTAGTTAATGAACTGATGTTCAATTAAAATATAGTTATATTCTAACATTTCATAAAGTTTCAGATTAAACAAACAATACCTGAACTGATGTTCAATAAAATAGAATAAATATATATCCAATATTTCAAAACGTTTCTGATGAAACCAAACCAAAACAAAATATATCTGATATGATGTTCATTTGGAATCAAAGGTATCTTAATATTTCACAATGTTTCGAGATGAAACATAAATAAAAATATCTTTTCAATCTCTTGGAACAGATTATAATTAGAACAGGACGTTCTCAAATTAAATCAGAAAGAAAAATGTTTCTATTGCAGAAACCAAAATATTTCCTACACTAAAATTCGGATGAATCAGCAATAATAAGTAAGACTGTAACTTATTTTATTTTACTACAATAACATATCATCTATTCCAAAACAAAACTACAGCTATTAATAATGCACTCTTTCATTTATACAGCCAATAATAATTTTAATTTGTAGTGTGGACTCCTCTTACTACCTGGTTGACGAAATCTTCATCTGTCGACTGCCAGTATTTTTCGCGTGTTTTCGTTTGTAGGTTCTTTGTTTCATTTTCTGAAGATTCATTCACTACCAGATACAAAACTTTAGTGGCTAAAGTTTTATTCTTTAAACACAACACACAATTAATACAATATGAAAATTCATAATACTAAACATTTGCTGATGTTTCATGCCATTTTGTTCGTCATGCCACCAGTTTAGCCGCCATTCTTTCTCCTCTTGTTGTTGTTCCCTCTCTCCTCATATCGATGGCCGCGCCACCTATACTGCTGTTTGTAGAAAATACAACACCATGAAAGAATCATCAGAATCAAATGAAATTTAATGCAGAAACGACTTGTACTGATACAAATAAATGATGAAATTTTCAAAACAAAAGAAACAAATTAAGCGTCCGAAATCAGTATTTGGTGCAGCCACCATGCGCTGCAATAAGTGCTGCTATACGACGTGGCATGGAGTCAAACAGATGTTGAATATCTGCTTGAGGAAGAGAATTCCATATCGCTTGTATGCGCAACCAAAGTTCGTCTTTGGAAACTGCAGGACGCGGATCACGAGCGAGACGCCGACCAACCATATCCCACACGTGCTCAATAGGCGACATATCCGGTGAATAAGCAGGCCAAGGAAGAAGTTGCATGCGTTGTGCTGAACAGAAGTCTCGAACAGTCCGCGCAACATGTGGGCGTGCATTCCTGCTGAAAGATAGCTCCAGGGATGCCTTGAAGGAAAGGAACGACTTCGGGCTGTAGCACTTCACGGACGTACCTGTTGCTATTGAGATTACCCTCAATTCGTATCAAATTGGATCGTCCATGATACGAAATCGCACCCCAGACCATAACTCCGGGTGTTCGACCACTATGTCGTTCAATAATACACTCAGGAAGGCAGCGTTGACCGGCATAACGTCTAACACGAACACGGCCATCATGGGTCCATAAATTGAAGCGTGATTCATCTGAAAAGACAACTTGGAGCCAATCAGCTCGCCTGTCTCTGTGCTCAAGAGCCCACTGCCGACGCAGCCGTCGATGATTCGCCGTGAGGGGAATCCTGTATAAAGGCACCCTTGCACGCAATCCACGGCGCAGCAGACGACGACGAATTGACGAAGCCGACAATTGTACACCTGTAGCAGTAGACCAACGTGCTGCCAGCTGCCTGGAGGAAGCTGTGCGATCATTCACCGCCATGCGGAGCAGGTGTCGATCATCGCGCTCTGACGTCACCTTCTGTCGTCCAGTGCCTGTTTTTCGAGTTGTTCGGTGCTCGTCGGTCCACTGCTTCCAAACTCGCATCACTGTGGAACTGTTCCGCTGCATACGAGCTGCTATTGCGCGATAGGAAAATCCTCCTTCTCGAAGGCCGAATATCCTCCCTCGTTCAAACTCCGTAAGTTGCTTGAATTTCTTATTCTTCCGTCGTGGAGGCATACTCAGGTCTCACTAAACGTTTGCCACTAACAAATAATCATAGACTTTTTTCAACGTCCCGCTACAGCACTTTATTTATACGCTTTCAGCATCAATTCAGAGGGCGCTGCGCGCGCCGCGCACGCGCGATGGCTCTGAAACTTTATTAATTTGCATAATATCCTATAATTGACATTTGCTGCGAATTTCATTTGATTCTGATGATTCCTTCATGGTGTTGCATTTTCTACAAACAGCAGTTTATATTGTTTTTTTTTAGTTCGGTGAATCTTACAATGACAATCTGTTATTCCGTGAACTGCTATATCCAGGAACTTCTTTTAGATCTCAAGCACAATCAAATGTAAACATAATTTAATATTAGAATTTGAAATAGGTTGGCTAAACTGACTGGTTAGAAAGAGGCAGTCGTTAGAATCATTAGAAAATAATGCAAAAATCAGTCAAGTAAATTAATACCATGCACACTTGTATTCACTTTGTAATATAATTTTTCATTCAGTATTTTCAATATTCATGATGACTTGAAATCAATCTGTGTTATTCAATGGCCAGTTATATACAGGAACAATATATTTACTTCTTTCAGAATTTGAACGAAATAAAATTCGCAAAAACCATCAATTGTAATCTTATACATAATTTTTTTTAGTTTTTATTAAAAATAGAAATACGTGTGGAGATATATCCATTTGCTTAAATTTAGCTTTTTCCTTTGATTTGATGTCAAAATAAATTTCATTTCTTTGAGCCATTTTAACTAGAACATAAACAATGCAAGTTTCACTTTTCAATAGTGATGATCTTTTTTTAAATTCTTTTAAGCTTATATAAGAATTAAATCATGTTTCAGAAGTAAGTAGTGTTCCATATAAGCACCATTTTATTTAGAGAATTTCTTTTTAAATTCCTATTATTAGTTCACACACTCCCTATATATATTTCTATATCATGTTCAAATTTCTAATCAATAATAAAATACTTTTTATTCATTTGCATTTAAAATGTTACTCCTCCCACAAATATAAGTCAATCACTTCCATTTTTTTCTGTCTGTTATATATAATACAAGTGACAAAATTAGGGATCCATTTTACAAAGAAATGTTTGCTTTTTTCTAAAAAAAAATTAAAATGCAGAAGATATCTGTTTTTTTTTTCTGGATTTTAGCATGCCAACAAATCAATCCCTGAAGTTTTTTAAATATCCTTAAAACATTACAAAAAAATTTCATAGTAAAAAATTAATAAATAAAAAAGGAGTAGGAGTTTGAAATTTTTTTAAAAAAAATTTAAATTTTTAAAATTGTGTTTACAATGTATTCTAATTTTCAGTTAAAATCATTGTCTTGAATAGAAACACTACATAGCTTGCTAAAACAAAAATTTTAAATGCATTAATAAAAAAAATAGTTCAAGGGTACCAGGTCTCTTTAAAGGAAACCAGGTTGATTAAATCTGAATGTGTATGTCACAAGTGTAATTCTCAAATGAAATTTCCTGCCAAAAATATTTGTCTGACTGCTATTCCTTGATTTGCATGAATTCTACTGATACTAATTAACACAAGTAATAACCAATAATAATTTTCTTTTTTTAGTCATAATTACTTTTTATGTAATTATTTAAGGAAATTATATAATAAAAAGACATTTAGTCCAGAAAATTATTGTATATTTTTTAAAATTATTTAATCCAGAAATATACTATATGAATTGATGTTTAACCCTGAAAACAACTTCATATATTTTGAAATTTATATTTAATTGTTAACCTTATTTAAATTTTATAGACATTTTTGATAAAATTGGTTTATTAAAAATAGTATGAATCATAAACAATTGTGGATCCAGAAAAAATTGACATGTGGAGGGGGACACATTTGTTTTTTTCTTCAAAATGTTCATAAGACTTCACTGTGTTTATTTCATAATTTATGTTTTCTTAATCTAAAAATTAACTCTAAATATGAATTCAAAGATCAAATTCCAAATAAGAACTGAAATCTTACAGTACAATAAATTGCTAAATCCTGTGCTTGGATACAATAATCAACTCTGAAGTAAAACAAAAAAATAAATACTTTTAAATTCGGTTGGAATTTCCTATTCAGGTATGTTATTTTGTCTGGATGTGAAATTATAATGGGAGCCTGTACCCACCCCATGGATTCACCACTGTATATAAAAAAATATAGAATTACTGGTAAACCTACTTTTCCTATTTGGATAAAAGGGGTAATGCATTCATGCCTCCAGGTAATGTGTTCATTAACTATATGTATTAACAAAGATGCTATTTTCTTATACAGTGATGAATCTTTCTTCAATTTGTGATGAAGTATCACTCTGCAAAAGTTTTTTTATGCATTTACAGGCTTTTATTTATTTTATTTTTCGATGGATTACGTATATAATGCAGATGTTTAATATTTTGCGAAGCAATCAAAATTTTAATGAGTAGTAAGTTGTATTTATGAATGCTATTTAAACTTATAGTTTATTTATAATTGAATTTTTCTTCATTTGTCTACTTTTAAGATTGTATTTGCTATAAAAGTATTTATTAAGATTGTATTTCCTATAAAAGTCACTCTTTTTCTTTATTTTATTGTAAGAGTTTCTTTTATCTTTTTTTGGAAAATCTTATTTTTTAAATAAAGTAATTTTGTAATCTAGTCATTTCTACTTCATGCTAGAGAAAACTGCATTTGGAAGAACAACATTTAAAGATGAATAAAATATCATAAAGTAGTGTTTTATTCGATATAATTAATAGATGAAAGAATGGCTTGAAAAACTCGTACTGCTTCAAGGGGGTGGAGCACATTTCACTAAATATCTTATCAATTGTTTCCTTCCCGAAATTAATCTTTGGGGAATTTTTGAAAAACCTTTCAGCATCCTAACAGTATTAAATAACTAATATTGCTCTAAGTTATTTAATAATAAATGGTTACTAATGAAATTGTTTTACTGAAATTAATTTTAACACTGATGTGTGTATCATTATTTCTGTTGTTTAATATTTTGTTAATAAATTCATTTAATTTGTAAAATAAAGTATCCTTTCTATTGACATAACCTGCACAATCAAAACAACATCTTGCATCCCTTAAAGTTATTCCTAAAATTTCTTTTCAGTTCAGATATGTTTGCCTTCCTAATATTAAAACTACATAATTATCAAATAAGAAATTACTATATACAGTTGACAAAAAAAAGTATTAAAACACAATGAAAATTTGAATTTGAAATAGCTTGTTTGCATGATAGTAACATGGTCAAGTAATGCAATTATAGCATTTCTATACTGATTTCATAGTTGTCTCTACTAGTTTGCAATTAGTTTCTTTAGAATATAAATGCAAACACACCTTTTAAATACATAATTAAAAGTTAAAGCTGTGGATTCAGCAGTCAGTTTTATTATTTGCTGGTATAAATTCTAGATAACAAGATAGAATAAGCTGAATTATACATATATCCAATGTTTATAAAGCATTTAAATATCAATTCCACTATAGAATGGATATTTCAATCCTAAAAGATTCCATGAGATGCATTAATAAACAATCCAATGTTTATTTGTTTTTTAATGATAAAACTTTATGTATGCATTTACAAAATTAGATAAATTACATCCAAGAAAATGGACAAAAAAATCTTTCTCGATATTTAAAACATTTTTTGTTCACAACTATTATTCATTTCTAAGGCAACTTATTCAAAACAGAAAAACAAAAGTCAGTCAAACGAAAACTGTTTCAAAAGCGGATAAATTTCCTCAATTATCAAAAAAATTATTAAATACTGGTTGAATACATTAAACAATTGATGAAAATCCCACACATAAATCAAAAACAAAATATTACTACATTATTTGCCTTGAATTGGATAAATCAATAAAAATAGCAAGCATAAAATTAATCCTTCAGTTTTGTAACAATTGCATTTAATTACACATTCATTTTGCAAAGTAGTATGCAGAAATGTTTTTTAAATTGCATTGTACATATTTGATTTCTTTAGTTCTTAATAAAGAGCAAAAGCCTGCATTATAAATAAATCATGGATTGCCTTTAAGATTTTTTTTGTTTATAAAGTACTTGTACAATAACAGAATCAATCTACGTATAGAATGCACGAGTTCTTTGTTTTAAAGCTTTGTAGTAACATCTCAGTCAGACAAAAAGGTTTTCTGTACGTTTTCATCTATCTTGAAAATTTAAAATTATTTCAAGTAGAGTAATTCACAATGAATAAGAAAAAATTCTAGCTAATTAAATCAAGGAAATGTTAAAATAAACAGACTAGCAACAACATTTAGATTAAATTAGCATTTTCCAAATGTATAAGAGTTCTTTGATATATATATATATTGCTTTCATTATTTTCAAAGCTTACAAATGAGTGTGTTTTAAGATTGGACTGCATCTTTTTTTAAATACATATAATTATTACACATCATATAAATGCATATGTTTTATATTCTTTATATACAAATATTATTATAAAGCAGCCAACTCATTACATAAATAAACTTGCTAAGGAAGCTTTTTTAGGCAATAAGTAATTCAAAAACAAATAGAAATAATTTCTTTCCAAAACATTTATTCAATTGCAGAATTACTCAAGAGTTTCAAATATCCAATTTGTTTCTTACAGACACTTACTAAACTTCCCAAACATTGTATTTTTTTTAAAAAAAATTTAATACAATTTTCATCACGAAATTCAGACTTTTTTAGTTCAAATAAATTAATAAAAACATGAAAATCTATTTTCAAAATTAATGTTTATAGTCTGATGTGATTCTTTTCTTACAGGAAAAAAATAATTTCAAACCTTTCCAAGCATTATTCTTACACTAATATTGCTTCACAGTTTTTGAAATCACAACAGCTAAAAAACTACCGAACAATCTAGAAATGCTGTTGCAACTAATTGCCCAAATCATTTTGTGTGCGCCTTGGTGCTATTATTTCTAATAAAGGCACTGTTTCACTCGTCCAGTTTTCGGTCTCCCATACGATGCATGGCTGTTTGACACCAGGAAAATCCATTAAAATATTCAGCGAAATTCCTGTAGTCCCTGCGATTTAAGTAGACTCGTCCAGTTTTCGGTCTCCCATAGGGATGCAGAGCTGCGAACAGACGCTAGTGAAGGTGTGTAACTTTACGGAGTACCTCTCCCCAGAGTGGGAGATACCCCCACATCAGAGCTATTGAGTAGGAGAAAATTAAGAGAGTTACGTAAAATATTTAAAAAGGTAACAAATTTCGAAGATCAACAATATACGCCCGCCTACAGGGCGCATAGATCAAAGCCGGTCCCCCTCGGACGCCACGAGAGCTCCGGAGAGGCAACCTCTTTCCCCGCTGCACCGATCTCGAATGATCGAGCACAGGGGAAGGTGAGAAAAGCATGAAGAGAATACACTTTCCTCAAGTGTCCCATCAAAACCCAAAGATCACCTTTACCTTCAATGAACACGGCTGCTCTTTTGGAGAGCCGTTTCTTGTACTTTCAAATTTATATCTTATACCATACACTCACATGACGTTGACGTTGACTTCTGCGGGCGCCTAGAGCGCGGAGCGCTCCTCTAGCCCGAATCTTGTAAAATAAATGTTCCTTTGGGTGAAAATGGGAATTACATTCTTCTATGTTGTTTCCTGGATGCTGATAAGAACTTTGAGTAAAATTGGGCGAGTAGAACTGTGTGTTGTTATCTTGAAAAAAGTCACGGAGACACTAGCAATTCCTGGTGGCTATAAGAGACTTTAAAAGATGCTGGATGCTGTTGTTTGAAAAGTGTTCTTGGGAAGGAAAATGAGGTGGTGCATTCCTATTGGTCGAGAGAGGATGTACACTTATACTGCTGCTATTGGCTGCCCTTGTTGTTGTCAAGTCTTGCATATATTTTTATTTATATTTAAAAGTTGATATTAAATTGAATTAAAGGTTAAATCTCGATTATGGGGGGTTATGAGAATCAGAGAGGATTTGTCTGGGTCTTTTTATAGAAGGAGTAATAACATAATTTTCAAGATTTTTAATATTAATATTATCTATGTTTTGTAGGGAATTAAAAAAGGCTTTAGATAATGTTCGCACATGTGTTTTAAAGGTTTTAATTTATAAAGCTTTATTTATTTCTGAGTTTTTCATGAACATGGTAGCTTTTGCAATCATCCTAATAATTGAGCTTTGGGAATTTTCCAAAAGTTTTAAATTTGATTTGGCGCAGTATGCCCAAATAGGACATGCATATGTGAGGACTGGGCGCATGATGGCAGTGTAAATTAGTTGTGTATTATTGATATTCATTTTAGATTTTCTATTAATTAAAGGATAAACCTTGTGTGATAAACGTCTGAATTTTTCCCGTGTGTTAATAATATGTTTTCTCCAGGTTAGATGCTTATCGAATGTGAGACCTAAATATTTGGCGGAAGTATCCCAAGGAATGTTTTTGTTATAAAAGGTAGGTGGGGGTGGATTTTGTTTTTTCTTAGTGAATAGTACAGCGTTAGATTTTTCAACATTAATTTTTATTTTCCATTTATTGTAATAGTTTTCAAGAATATAGAGATGTTTGT
The DNA here is from genome assembly GCA_019974015.1 of Nephila pilipes. Taxonomy (NCBI): domain Eukaryota; kingdom Metazoa; phylum Arthropoda; class Arachnida; order Araneae; family Nephilidae; genus Nephila; species Nephila pilipes. Next base: position 25,945 of record BMAW01068311.1, read on the forward strand.
TTAGAGCAAAAGTAACTGATTTAGGATTTCTGAATTTGGCGACAATTGCGGTATCATCTGCATACCTGTTCAGGCTGGTGAGGCTGTAATTTGGGATATCGTTAACGAAGAAATTAAATAAAAAAGGCCCGATTAGACTTCCTTGAGCTACTCCAGCATTAATTTTTCTAGAAGTTGAAAGTGTATCGTGAACTCTGATTTGGAAGAATCTTTCGTTGCAGTACGAATGAAGAAGTTCAATGAGTGGGGGTGGGAAGTTGTTTTTGATTAGTTTATAGGTTAGGCCTTCCAGCCAGACTCTGTCGAAGGCTTTGGCTATGTCCAAAAAAACTGCTCCGGTGGATTTTTTTCGTTGAAAACCAGAAGTAATAATTTCGGTGAGTTTTAATAGTGGGTGAAGAGTAGATAGTTGGTTAGTGAAGCCATATTGGTTAGGGTTAGTGAGATTGTTATCAGTGATGAATCAGTTAAGTCTTTTCAAAATAATGGATTCTGTAAGTTTGCCTAATGTTGGGAGGAGGGAAATTGGTCTATAACTATCTGGTTGGTTTGCCTTTTTGCCTGGTTTGAGTATAGGAAAAATAATAGCAGTTTTCCAAATTTGAGGGAAATGATTGAAAATGAGAATTTTGTTAATAATAATTGTGAGAAGGAAAATAATTTTGATGGGCAGATTTTTGAGCATTTTATTTGTGACATTATCATGACCAGGAGCTTTTTTGTTTTTAAGTTTTTTGATGTAGTCTAAGATATCTTGTGGGGTGGAGGGTTCAGTATTATCGTGAGGAGAGGGGAAGGAGAAGTAATTTTGAATTGTTTGTGTGACATGTTTGTCAAAATTAAGATCTGTACTAGGATTATTTTGAAAAATTTTTTCGAGCTGATCCGCTAACACTTCAGCTTTTTGATCGTTATTTATTGCAGTGCCATGTTGGTTATTGAGGGAGGGATAGCTGATCTTTTATTTTTAAAAAATCTTGTAGTTGTCCAGAGCGAATTATCTTGTGTGTTTAAAGATTCAAGTTTTTGATTCCAGGATTTTTGGGTAAATTTGTGTATTTCTTTGTTAATGATATTTTGTGTTCTATTGAGTTCAGTTTTAATGTTGGGGTTAAGTGATCTTTGATATTGCTTACGTAAATTATTTTTGAGTTTCAATAAGTTTTTAATATGGGAGGGAGTGAAAATATTGTTGGATTTGTGAATGGGTTTAGATGCAGTTTTATGTGAATTAATAATATTATCAGTTAGAGCT
>BMAW01068314.1:0-25909 GCA_019974015.1 Nephila pilipes
TATTTGCTAGAGTTAGAATATTTTTAGAATTTATCTTATTTACCAGTTAGTTTATATATACATAAATTCTCCACAAAAAAAGTTCATTTTAAAAAATTTCTAAGTTTATAAATTTTCCAACATTTATAATATCAAATGAATGCAAGGTATGCTGTTTATGTCAGATGCACGTGATTACAGTACTATTTCTAATTTCGTTTTCACTGGATCTTTTTTTAAATAAAATTTTAAATAATGGGCGATATGCATGGATGTTTTAAAATATTTATTAAAATTTTTGGACACTAAGAAAGCGAATAGCATTTGCTTAAATGAAAATGACTCATTTACGGTAATAACATTTTTTTTTCAATAAATTTGATCATTTTGTATTTTTCTATACCTATTACGACAGATATTATATAATTTATGCTATTAACTATTACATCTGTTTTAAGATATCTACTGAAATTAAAGTGCAAAAGGGCCATTTTTATTTAATTTTTATAGTGAAATATTATTATAAGTTTTATTGTAACTCATCCTGACTTTATTTTAATTCTTAAGAATGAAATTTTTAATGTTATTCAAAACTATTCATTTTTGCAAATTAAGATAGCGTTACTCTACAAAACAAACCTAATGTATTACATGACCCATTACGAGTTGCAGATTTTATAACATTAGGTAAATTTAATACCTCAATAATTCATCACATTTACCAAATATATATATATATATGTCGTTTAGGATGAATGAATTATTAGTGAGTTTTGCTGCAGACCTAAATTCTATGTGGTTTATCACTACAGGTCTATATATATACATTATCCTTTGAAATTTCTTCTTTCTCTGATAAATGAACTTTAGTTATTATTTAGTAATTGTTTAAAATGAAAAACATTCAGGATATTGAAATTAGTTATTAACCTACATTATTTTTTTTAAAATTTCAAGAATATTCATTAAAGAACTAGAATAAATAAGATACGATTAATTTCTGTATTATAGGTATAAATACATTATAGGACTATAATAAAATGATTTTAGAGGAATTAATATTTATTTTTTTGCATTAAAATATTAATTTATCTTTGTAAAACCAAGTAAGTCGCACGTTAAACTTGAAATTACAATTTTTATGTTCCATAAGGTAAAATACATATAAAGAAATTAGACACCTTAAAAATTGATCATCCGTTTTTTAGATATTTTTCAGGAATGAGTAAACTATACGAAAATTTACCATAAAAGACAGATATTCTCGAACCATTCAATATGAATATTATGATGGAATTATCTCTAAAGTATGTGTATTTCGTGTAAAAATATAATTAAGATCAGTTTAACTGACAAGTTAAAAATTTTAATTTTATAAAAATTAATATCTAACTACAATTCCTGCACCACTAATAAAACTCATGATATTTGCCTAATCAAGAGTAATGATTAATTGTACTTCATTTGTAAAAATTGTTTTAGAAATGGCAATGGTTTATACAATAGTGATATATATATATATATATATATATATCACTATTGTATAAATATATATATATATGATTATAATGTAATCTTATTATTGCATTATAAATTCCTTTCGGAAAATACTAATTTAAAATTAAAGTATTCTTAAAATGCTTTCAAAAATACCTTTGGCCATATTTTCATTTCTAAAATGAGATTTACAATTTATTTATATTTTTATATCAATGGTTAATTTTTAATAAAAGATTTAACTCATGCTGATTATTTCATTTTCATTATTTTTGCCTAGGAAAAATTTTAAAATATGCTTTGGGATTTGCGTTCTTTTACCTACTGCATAATTAATTTACTATCTTTTGAATTTAATTTTTTTCTAGAAATAGTTAGAATTTTTCGATATGTGAATTCGTTTGTATTTTGCATTAAAATATTTTGAACAAAAGGAGAAACATCAAATGGTAAGGAAAATCATAAGCAAAAGAAGTTTTCTATTGCTACAATCCTAAATATGTAACAAATAAAAATAAAGCGTTTAAATTTGCATCAATTGTTGATAATAAAATTGTATTGTAATACACAAAATAAGAAAATAATCGCAACAAATATTTTTAAAATCTAAATAAAGAAACTATGTACAGATTCTGTATATTATAAATTTTTCTGGATAGATTAAACAATGGATGTATTGTTAGAATTCTTTAGCAGAAAAATACAAATATATAAATTGCAATATGTTCAGATATACTTTTTTCAGCTTCATTATTTTATTTAATTTTCATTTATTTATTTATTACTTTTACGTAATAAACTCTGCTTAGTCTGAATTATAATGACAAATTAAATTTCACTGTTTATATTCTATATTTTTAGAAAGAACATTACATAAAATACATATTTAAACTGTTTAAATGTTTATTATAATATACGAGTTTTTAATTTTTTTTAAAACATATTCCTTTTGTGATTAAGCATTTTCATAAAATATTTTTTTTATTAATTTATACAAGCAATTACAGGTTTTATGTATTGTTTAATTGTAATAAGGGAGACTGAATTTGTTTGACGTAGTAATATTTTTTTTTCTCAATTGAATTGAAAACAGTGCCTAGTACTATTTTCACATGCAGAAATGATGTTATAAATAATTATAAAGAAACGTAAAATGTTGAATCAGTTGCTTATATTTTAAGCAGATAAAGTTAACATTGAACGTAATTCTATTTAATAATTCTTATATTTAAGATAATTATTCTTTTATGATTTGTAAACATATTTTAAATATTTTTGCGTAATTATAATGGATATATAATCTATATATATAAAAGCAAGATTTTTTTGGAAGTAATAATTTTTTAAATTTACATTTTCTGAATTATTAATTTAATCCATAGAGTACCCATTTTCTCCAATTTTATTATTTTAATATGTCTGAACATTGTTCTTTTTGAAACTCCACTATTATCTAAACAAGTATCTTGCGCTAAAGTGAAATAATTTTATTATCTTAGAAATAAAGAGCATTTGTTGTAAATGTTATACCTTATGGAATCATTTAAGCTAAAGGTACACATAATGCACGCTAAATGCGTCACAGAGCTGTGCTCACTTTGAATTGGAGTCGAAGTTAAAAGAATCGGGTTACTTGAACATGTTTCTAAATTACGAGGTTCCGTCACCAATAACTCTCGTGTTGCGTCTAAGTTTGTGTTTCATTAATATTCTAGGACTCATTCAACAAATCATATAAGATTTATTCATTATTTACGAAATTTCTAAATAAATGTTTTTTGTCACTGTATTCACTGATTTCATTTACACAAAACTACTCCGGTAACTGTCAAAGACAATTCATAGTAACAATAGTTATAAAATTATATATGTACCTTGTTTCATAAAATTTATAATCATTAATGAAAATTTATTTATTCCAAACATATACAAATATGCTTAATTTAGTAACTTATTCGAAAATCAAAATTCTGTCTTAGAAATATCAGTAAAAAGAAGTAGCATTCTTTAATTTGAATCTTCAAATATATCATCAGTTGAAATTCCACAGAATTAAACATTGAAACGCTTTTTACCATTTATTCAGTGTATTGTTACAAACATATCAATCGTTCGTGAGAATGCACGTCAGTGAAAATCAGCATGCCATGGAGGATAATGACAGGTGGCGCTTTATTCACAAATATTCAGGATGATACTCAGGTAGCAAAGCTTAAGAAATAAGACCATACACAGAATACTTAGCAGCACGTACAGATTAGCTACACAGATACAGGAACAAAAACAGCACTTGTGATGACAATCACTGTCGTATCATCAACTTACAGCTCACTAGCTTGTTCGCTTAGTAATAAAGTAGACGCTTAATAATAGCTCACTAAAAAAGTTCTAATTCATACTAAGAAACACTTGACACCATTAATTGAATTTTGTGTACATAATGTTTTAAATTATAGTTATTGTTGTTGATTTGTTTAGTTTCCGGGAACCGTAGACTAAAGTTGCCCTCAGTATGAGCCGAGTTCTGCAATGAAGACCTTCCAAATGCAAGTAATGTTGAAAGAAGAGTATAACTACGATTAGCGACTATGTTTAGAAAACTTAAGAAGTAAATAAAGTTTACACTCTAATATGATTATTTTTTGTTATAACTAAAGTATCGTTACCCCGAGGTTCACACCATTCTACGGCCAAATTATTCATGCTTCATTCTAGAAACCAAATAATTCGATACTAAAACTGCAACTTCTAAAAATGTTTACATATGTATTAATCAATATGCAGAATAAAATTTATTCTGATATATTGGTAATTTCTTACAAATAATTAAAACACATTACGATAATTCTACTTAAAAATGCGCCAATATTAATAAAAGTTTGTATCGAAGTCCCAAGTTTTCTTATTGCTTTTTCATTATTCAAACAATGGTTTAACCATCAATTCCTTCATTCTTTTACAATTCATAGTTACACAACAATTTTACAATAAAGTATAGGATATAGAAATATTTCGCTGGAAAGTCACGATTCAAAGATAAATGCATGTATAATTTTTAAACTTAAATTCATTATTAGTCGCTAATACCTTTTTACGCATGTAGTTGATTTCTGTGGCAAGTACATTACAGTATTCTTCATCAATCGACATGTTAATTCTTCGTCATTTCCAAATGCCAAATGCTTAGCCTATTTTTAAAGGTTTTATATGCTATCTCATTTTCAGCAGGTCACATTTTTTAATAATTAATTAGTCCCTTCTTGAAACTATTGATTAGTAGTCACTGAACTGATTTCGGAAAAGAAGATGTTTCGATATCACACCAGAAGATTAGCAACCACACATTCTAACAAGAATAACAATATATTAACATTTATAAAAGAATTTTAAAAAATTAAATCAAGGAAAACATAATATGAGGAATTTCAGCAGCTAACAAGCAGAAGCAGATTCTGAAAAAGTTCAGAGTGGAACAGAAAATCAGGTAACTTCCTCAGTAATTTTTCCGATTCCTTGGGCTACACTTCAGAGGGATTTTGAAGTCATTCGCCTACACTTTCCAATAAAGCCATATTAAAAAGCTGTTCAAAAGAAAATTTCCTTGCCATGAGCTCTCTATGATGACCTATCTCTCCAATTTAAGACCAGTTAAATTTATTTTGCAGTGAAAAAATTTATTCTATTGGAATAAAAATTATTCATTCTTTGTTTGCCGGTGATAACGCTATATATTGGTAGCAAAAATGTTTTAATTCATATCGACTTTAATTCCCTTCGGTTTGCTTCCTTTGCTAGAATTGCCAAATCATTCACATAGTAGTAATAGTGGCCGCAAGAGTTAATGAACAGTGATCCCAAATCACCACAATTGTTATTCGAAGAACAATTCCTATAATTTTAATTTCGTAAGTTAACAACTATATAATATTGTGTTTTAACTGTAAAAAAATATATTAGAATTATTATTGGTTTTATTGATATTGCGATATATAAATTTTACATTATGATCTGAATAACTGATTGTTTTTTTTAAATATTTATTATGATTATTTCCCGAAAAAAATTTAGAAAATTATACTACCCCTTTCAACTGTAAAATTTTTTATACTAATACACACACACATATATATATATATATATATATTTATTCGGTACTTAAGAAAGTTAATATCTAAGTTTATTCTCAATTTCTATGCATTCCTGAAACATTTCAAATACCACATTCGCATTGCAGGTTTTTAGACAGTGATTACCAAAAATTTTATCAAATTCCTATTTGCGATATTTAAGGCGTTCTTTCAATTTTTAATATTAATTTATATGCATGCTTAAAAATCTATGTATATGAAAATACTTCATATTATAATTGTTTTTTGTTCCTGTGTCATAACAATAACCCTTAATTGCATAGAGATGCAGAACTGTATCTTATGTTTAAAACCTCATATCTCTTTATGTTGAAATCTTTGTATCGTATTTCTTTTATTTTAACTACACCTAAACTATTTTATCGTTATCGATTGGAACTAGAATATTTTTTAAGTTTATTTATTTCTATATATTCGATAAATTGGATTGTTGACATGTTTTCTGAGAACAATTTAATTTCGGTAGATGTTACGGATTACGATTACTTATATAAAAAAGTAATAAAAACATACTGAAAAATCGTTTTTGGATAGAAAAAAGGTAAGAGTAATGAATAATATTTATGTATTTGCATATATTAATAAAAATGTAGTTTTTTTTTGTGATGATCCATATATTTTTGTGAAGATTAAAAAAATATTTCTAATGTTGGTTTTTCTTTGTATTTTCCCCATTAACAACACCCATTTCCAAACTGACTTTAAATTTAATGTATTAAAAATAAAAATAATGTATTTAATGGATAAGCGTGAAAAGTTAATTTATCAAATAAAATTTTTCCAATAATTAAATTATTCGCATAAAAAATTGTGTGTGCTCCTAGAAACAAAAATAGACCTACATTTACTACATATGATTGAGAAGAAGCAAATTATCAGTATTAATTGAGGCATTTTTTTTAATTTAAGACTTTTACTCTTTACTCTATTTATATTGGTTTGCAATATAAAACGTAATTTTCTACAGTTATAATTAATTCACTTTTAGCTTTTTTCTCCAATTAAGAGAACACTGCGCTTATTTTCGGTAATACAGTTTACAATATATACGTGCTGTTATATTACGAATGCAAATATAGCGTATATAGTACTTAAAATTCTGAAGTTTAAAACTTTTATTTCAATATTAAATATCAGAAATAAGTTTTCACTTAAAACTTGCGTAAGATTTGGTATTTGAAAGTGTACCAGGGAACGATTGAATTGACGAAATCTTTATTTATTTATGTATTTAAGAATGGAAAAGCATGAGTAAACTATAAATAAAGAAAGAAATGCGATGTTCAATGCTTAAAGAAAAACAGATCTTCCATCGCAAAACATTTCGAAAACTTCTGAAAACGAATCAAAATCTTTTAGGACATGAATTGAATTGAAAAGCGAGGTTGTGGAAAATTAGAGATCGAAATGTCCATCACTGAAAGGGAAGAAAGAAAGAAAAAATTGTTCTTCCATACATAGGAAAATAAATTGTCAAAAATTTGTGTCCATTAGTTTTCCGAGGAAGAAAGCTCAGAAATAACGTCGAAGATTATTTTATTTTTTTTTTTTTGCTTTTGTACTGAAATGTCGTTACGATAACGGTATAAAATGTACGTAACGGTATTAAAGTTTTGGATAAATGTTTATTCTATTAAGGTATGACATGCATCGTTAGTTTTGTACTAGCTAGTTGAAATCTATGTTTATTCTATTATATATTTTTTGGGAAATTTTTTTTTTTTTTGAAAATATTTTCTTCATTATTGAATCTAACAATCCAGGAAACATTTTCATAAGATTTCGTTGAAAAATTAAAGAGATATTGAATCAATCTTTAATACTTTACTACTCAAATTTAGCAACTATTCTAAATTTCCTTATTAATAAATAAATGACCAATGTAAAAAGCAAATTTACAAGTTTAATAGTCGTTATGAAGATTTACATGTGTTCTGGTTAAAAGCATGTGACGACCTTCCTTCATTATTTGATTCTACCACCATGTTGTAGTCTAATTAAAGATTAAATAAGTACTAGACTTCAATTGACGATACGTAAAAGCAAGAGAAAAACTATTTATTAACCACAGAAGAATTGCTATAATTGCTCTCTCTTGAAACCCACTTATATAGCTTGTCTCTCTCTCAATCCGGAATTATAATCTAATACTAAAACCTCAACTTATTAAATCATTTATTCTTATTCAAATGCGTCTCGTAAACAGTCGATTCTTATCTTACTACTTTAAATAGGATTTGCTTCAATTCAAAAGATTAACTATGATGCTTAATACAGCTTAGAAATATTTATTAGCTTATCTTTATCCTTTACCTCGCTTTTCGTTCTTTTAATTCTTTTTAATTTATGTATCATAATCTCTGACTCAATTCATTACACATCTTCTTTTCATCTTATGTAACCAATGACTTTTAATTTTGGTTGAGAAGAAATTGTTTTTTATGCAATTCAAATTATTAAAAAGCCCCCGAGGTTATTGAAGAGAAAAATGTGAATTGAAAAACGTTGAAAACTGCAAACACATTTTTCAACCATTTATGTTTTTCTTTGCTTCCAGGTGTATAATTCGTCTTGTAGTTTTTCTTCAGACGTTTCAATATTTTTTTTTTCTGTATAAGGATTCTGTATTAGCTTTTTTTACTTGTTTTGTGAAAGTTACTTGTTTAAAAAAGCGTTTTCCTTAACGTTTGTTTACATGTTTCATCTATAATAAACAAAATACTTCAAATCAAACCGAATATACTCCAAATAATCTTAGAAACAAATAGTTATACTTTCGCCAATGAAACGATAGAAATTGGACCATATCAGAAAAAAATGACACAAAAATACTTATAACTTTAATCGTCGTTCCAAAAGGAGGAAATAAAATTTAAAATTATCATCATTATTATTTTATTATTTGTTTATTCAGTTAATATATTTTTGTTACTGGTATTGTTGGTAAGATAATGTCAACAAAAATAATTATAAGTCTTCATTATAATTTGACTGCTTTCTAAGACGAAATACAGTTATAAGTACTTACAATGCTACAGTTATAGTTACAGTTATTGTTACTATAAGTAATTACAATGTATGTTGGGGACAAATGAAGAAAAAACAACTCTTCAGAATTTATTTCCAAAACAATGAAGCTGTTATGAGTATGTTCACCTTTGAGCTGTTCTCTCGACGTTAATACTAGAGAATTGATAATGGCGCAAGAGACACCCTCAAGCCCCTGTCCTTCAAAGGCCTGTCTAGATAACATATCGGCCACCACATTCTGTTTTCCCGGCCTATGTTCCCATTCTATGTTATATTCCGCCAGCTTTAATGCCCATCTTATCATCCTACTTGAAAGATTTTTTCCGTTTGTTAACTTAGTCAGCGCTGCATGGTCCGTTACCACTTTTGTTGGACAATGCCCAAAGTATGACCTAAACTTCTGTAAAGCCCAAATCACTGCCAAACATTCCCTTTCCGTTATGGAATAGTTTCTTTCTGCCCTATTTAGCCTTCTCGAAGCATATGCTATGGGCCTTTCACCCTGCATCAAAACAGCACCTACTCCTACCGAACTAGCATCGGTGTGCAATTCAAACGGGTCATTTAAATTAGGCAATTATAAAACTGGCGCAGAAGTCAACGCTCCTTTTAACGTGTCAAAGGCCTTTTGTGCCTCAGGAGTTCATTGAAATTTGACCTTTTTACGCTTAAGTGCGTACAATGGTTCACACAGTTCGGAGTACCCCTTGATAAACTTTTGGTACCATCCCGTCATCCCTAAAAATCTCGAAACCTGTCGTGCATTTTTCAGTGCTGGTATGTCAAGAACAACTTTAATTTTGTTAGGATCAGTGTGCACCCCATTCTTATTTATGATCAATCCTAAATATTTCAATTCTTCTTGCCCAAAATGACATTTCTCAGCGTTTAAAGTCAACCCAGCGTCCCGTAATAGCTGAAAAACTATCTCCAGGTGATGGACATGATCATCAAACGACTCTGATGTAATTATAACATCATCCATATAGACATACACAAATTTTCCGACTTCTGGTTTTAATATGATGCCCATCGCTCGCTGAAACGTGGGTGCACTCCCTGATAATCCGAAAGGCATCCTTTTGAAGGCGTACGTCCATTTTTTTGTGACAAACGCCGTCTTAGGTATGTCCGAGGGATTGATAGCCAACTGAAAATACCCAGACTTGAGGTCTAACGTTGACATTATACAGTTTTGCTGTATATTCATTAACAGATCATCGATTATTGGCAATGGGTACTTAGGGTACCTAGTGATAACATTCAGTTTCCTATAGTCTATTGCGAACCTATACGCGTCAGGGGAATCGACCGGTTTGTCATTTTTCTTTCTACATAACACCACAGGGGAAGCATATGGGGATTGAATGGGCATAATAGTTCCTTCCTCCAACATTCTTTGAATGTGAAGCTCTATTATGCTTTCCTTGACTCTATCATAGCGATAAGGTCGTGATGCTACCGGAGGTTGATCTCCCGTGTCAATTTCGTGGTAGAGCACATGAGTGAGACCTGGTAGATCTGAGAATAACTCCGTGTATTTCCTGAAGAGCTGTTGCAACTGTTGCTGTTGGTTTTCCAGCAAACCAGTTCTAGTTAGGTCGATTTCGACCTTTTTTTCTTCCTTACTGTCAACATGTCGTATCTCCTCATCAGGTATACTTAAGGTGTTTGTTTCAAAGTCCAGCGTAATCTTAGATGCTTTCATGAAATCCAAACCCAGAACGCAAGGGTACTGCAATCCTTCCACTACATGAAACTGCCACTGCTTATTGAAATTTCTTATGCATACCGATAAGGTTACGCGCCCCAGGGTTTTACATGTAGCTCCCTGCGCCGTAAATACGGTGAGGTTTGACTCTACCTTCCTAACAAAGTGAAAATAGCGATTATACAGTTCAAGTGATACAAACGATCTCTCAGCTCCCGTGTCCCATAATGCTGTTATAAATGTATCATGCAGTATAACGGGTATATGAGGAATATCTATGGGTCTTACTTTCATGGTGTTAGCCATAACAGGAGGATTTTGCCATGCACGCGATCGAGGACCTCCCTCTATTCGATCGCCTATTAGTTTAACCTCCTATAGATTTGTTGTCTTGACCCTGAGGGTGGATACCTATTTCCTTGCTGGCGATATCCATTATTATACTGCGGCCTCCTATCCTGTATTCTATCTGGAGAACGCCTTCTATCAAAATTCGGTCTATTATTACCCTGCCGATACTCTGCGCGTTGGTAGTTCTCATGTCTATGTGGTGGGTTATGAGATGCATGACGCGACTCGTATGTAGTCGCTACCTCCAAGAGTTGGACTTTAGTAGTGGGATTCCTAAGCTCCACAAAGTCCAGCACATTTGGAGCCAAGCGTCTCATTATGTGCTGCACTATTGTTGCCTCCGTAACCACAAAATTCAGCAACTGAGCAACCTTAAGCATTCGTAAGATAAATGCTACTGGCGACTGACTGGATCTTTGCTTAGACCCATAATATTCTGCCTCCAATTCCGTGCGGTCTCTCACTGCAGGGAAAGTACGCTGTAGGGCTTGCTTTAAACCGTCGATACCTCCAGCTAAATTTTCACCTATTACCGAGTACCACTCACGAGCACGACCTGTGAGATGATTCCTCAAATATGCCGGTTGAAGGGCCTCCGGTATTCCATAGAAATTTATGTTATCCTCCAAGCTAGACAAAAAGTCATTAACATTCCCCGAACCATCGAAAAACTCAACGGGAAACACGGCCGCTCCTACTCCAGTGGTGGGAACGTTTGGGCGCCAATGTAACACCCGGTCAACCCGGGCGTTATCTTGTGACATCACTAATATCTAATATTAAACAATACGACACCAATAGTTACAGAACCACCAAAACAGCTTTCAACATTTATTAATATATATCTACTATGACATTAATAATAGTGCTCTCCAGGTTAAGTTTATTAACACTTTAATTCAACCCACCAATAATAATCTAACAGCTTCTTCTGAATCTGGAACAACTGCTGAAAACACTAGAACAATTCTCAATCCGAGAGGTTTACACTCGGAACTCAACACTAATCTATAAATCTGCCTTTCAATACTATAGCATTTAGATTCCACCTCCTCTCATTACAACGCCTCTCTGATCCTCCTTCGGATACTCTACTCCTTCAGATGGAGTTTATATACTTCTTAATTTAACAGCTTCACTTCATTCCTAACTGCTTTGCATATTACATTCTTCATCACGTTTCATTTTTGGTTGGGCAAAGGTTGTTTAGCGAAAGCAATCAATCTCAATTGAAAGTCCCCAAGGTTAGTGAAGAGAAACCGCGAATAGCCCAATGTCACAACCTTAGGGGTTAAATCTGCTTTTTATATAGCTTTTCATAGTATTTTTTTTCAAATAAATCTAATACTTATTTTAGACGCATTTTATATCATTTATAACTGATCAAACTTTTTTTTGATTTCTTCCCTACCAATTCACACAACTAATATCTTACTTGCGAAAAGATTTAAGAATTTAAAATCTCACAAATAATTATAATTTTTTTAGTTAAAAATTTACTATGCATTACAACAGGAACTTTTAATAGATTTTTTTAAAGTCAAACACAATTTACAGTACATATTTACATGTTCCGTTCAATGAAAACTAATCATGACGCACACCTCGTTTGTTTTTGTCGATTTCCCTTTAGACCCCTTCTTTGAATCTTCCTCTTTAATGGGTTCTGATAATTTCTAGAAATTCATCTGCTGTTATTTCTAATTTCTTCTATACAAGTGTATACAAAAATAAAAAAAATGAAGTTATCTCAATTATTAAAAAATAAAGCGATAAAAAAACAAATTATCACTGTTCCATAGTGAGAAATAATATACACAATCCATAAAAATAAACAGATAAATCATTGTAAACAGAGAATAATGTACAAAAATAATTACTCATATTTAACGATAAAAGACAACTCTTATGTATTTCACAAAATTCCGAAAAGGTATATTGAAAAATAACTCACAACTACCAAAATAATAAGAAAATATAATTATAGAAAAACTGAAAAAAAATCTAAAATTTAAAAAAAAAAAGCAATACAAAGGAGTATAATATATTTAATTAGGTAACAGATGTTAGGCTGGGTTATTCAAGAACTATTTGTCAAACTCTCCCAATAAACATTCAACACCACGCATTTATTGCAGAATATATATATAAATATATATAATATTTCAGTATTATTCGCTCAACTGCTATCCAAACTCTTTTAGAAAAGTAGAAGATGTTTTTATATCTTTTCTTATTACAAGGAGGTTTTATATGTATAAAAATTCAAAATAAAACACGTTTATTGCAGTCATTTCAAATATGTTGCATTATACATACATAGACTATGTCCTAGATTTCTCTTTATTAGCAGTAGCTTATTAGTTGCATATACAACACATTAAATTTTATTACATAACATAAAATAATATTAAATTTGTTTTCTTTCTCATCTGATACTTTATCCTCATATATGCATATTTGGAAAAAATATTTGACTATCTGGTCATTTGTTTTCGACACATGTGATTTTAACAAGAGTCATTTTCGGCATGAACTGAAATAATACGGAAAATATGTTTCCATAAAGTATCATTTATTCATCAATATTTAAAATAAGTTCAATCTAAATATGATACGTTTTTCTTGCATATTTTGGTTCATATTATGGTTGTGAACCGACCGTATCCCGTGAGAAAAGAGGATTCGTAAGCCATGTATTCATGGACGTGGAATCGCAGCCGGCGTTGCTTTACTTCGGTCGTGGGTTCGATATCTGATACCACTAAACATACGTCGTGTAATAGGGTTGATTGGCGTTAAATCTGGTTCACACCCCAGGTATTTTAATTGGCTTGGAGAGAGAGATGTCAACTCAAATGTCAAATGTCTTACTCATCAATTGACACAGGCTGAAAATAACAAATTACTTGGCCAATATCTCTCATAATGCTTCTGAGAGCGAATTTAAATGATCTCTAACTCACCAAAAAGGAAAATGTCTTAAACTGAAAAATTTTAACTTCCTAGAAATATTCTAAGAATAAATCAATATAATTAAACCCATGGGAGCTATCATGAATTATTTTGTACAATTTGGTCAGATAGACACGTTCGAGGTACAGAAAGAATTTGTTAATTTGGTCACCTTATCGTAAGAAAATTAATATGAACAATAAATACTTATATATCAACACATTTTGCAACGCATTAATTTTTTAGAAAAATGGCTCAATAGCTATATATAGTGTATAAATGAAAAATAATATCATGACCAAACCAATAAATTTCAAAAGAAAATAACACTCCAGTAGTATGTTAAGTTTCTGCATATTTTAAGGAATAAATAATTTTCTGGTTAGAAGAACCTTAGTAGCACCAATAAATTAAAAAATTCCTACTGTGACCGATAGAAACAGATGAAATGATATTTAAAAATGTTGAAGCTCAATATAATCCATATCATTATATGGATTTGGGTAGTGGAAAGAAAGTAATGTGTTGATCTCGTCGTTTCATTATGGTGCAAAATTGCAAGAATTGTTGGTTTTGTAAGAAGTTAATATTTGATTGAGGCACGAATTCAAAGCATGTGTGAAACGTTGAACAAACAAAGAAAAAGATCAAATAATAATAACTGTATTCTATCATTCAGTAACAAAAACAAAAAATAGTACAATTAAAAATAATTTTGTATCTACCTGTATAAAAGATCAAAAAATATTTATATTTTATCGTTTATAACAACAAAAATACTATTTTTTCTTAAATTGCATATTTGTCTGTAATTATATGAAAGAGTTTTACTTAACGATAGTTGTAATATTTTATGTTAAATTCCGTGTGTATACATAAAATCGTGTTTCTTGTTAACGAATTAATATTCTATTTTCCATACTTCCGTCTTTATAGCAACTAGTGTTTCTTTTTTATTTGATAATTAAACTCCCAGGTTCTTTCTTATTAAATGAAACGTTATGCAAATTAAGCAAACTTTAAAAGTGGAGTGAATATATATAATAAAAGGCGACAGAGAACTGGAAAATAATAGGCATTTTATTGCGTACAGTTAATATGTACTCAAACTGTCGGAGTGATTGAACTGCTCGCATCGTATTCCGGTAAGAGTTTTATTTTGAAGATTTCAGAAGTTGTTAGTATTCTTGGATATAGGCATTTCATTGTTTCAGAGTATTGTCCTAATTAGAGGATCAATAAAACAATTTTTTTGAAGAAAATTGTCTATTTTAAGTAATTGCTCGTGCTTGAACTTATATATACAGGGTGCTTCAAAAAAATGTATACACACTTTAAACTATTGTAGTTTTCCCGCTCTACAAGGCTAATGTTATATTTCTTCGCCAGGTGCCAGCATAATTGTCCCTTTATGTTATATTATCAGTTGGAATTTGTAATATCAACATCGGGGACGTACGTTTGAGTTTTGAAGAACGTAAGCAGGTTATTAAGTGGTACTGGAAGTTTGAGAATGTAAATGAAGTTCAAAGACAGTGGAGAAGGGAGTATGATACAGAACCACCTTCAAGATTAACAATTACACGCATACGAGACAAATTCGAAGTTCATGGAACAGTGTGTGATGTGCATAAAGGTCATTCAGGTCTGCCTCGAACAGCTACAAGTGATGAGTCATCAACGGCAGTCTTAAAACTGTTTCAACGATCTCCTAACAAATGAGGTGTACAAACGTAAACCACGTAACCAAGACATTCTTTGGAATGAGATTCAAGCAGTGTGTAGAGAAATCTCATTGGACGTTTTGATACGATGTACAGAATCTGTGGTGACTCGTACTCAGAATTGTATTGATGCTGCAGGTCACCAATTTGAACAGCATTAACATTTGTTATTTATGTTTCAATTACATTGGACTTTCAGCTTTCTATTTTCCTGAAATTTAACTTTGTAGAACGGTAAATAAATTTTCTATGGAAGTTCAAAGTGTGTATACATTTTTTTGAAGCACCCTGTATATATATAACACATCGATCAATAACTCCCGAGACTAACCCAGAGATGGCGCTCTTAGTAAACCAGTAACCTGGTCTTTCTAGAGTACTAACCTTTGCTTGAAACGTGTCAAAATTTTAAGTCGATCGGACCAGGAAAAAGGTTTTTTGAAGTGAAGTGAAAAAGGTTTTTTCCAAGTGGGTGCCGCGATTGCTTTCGATGGAACAAAAACAGCAACGAGTCGATGATTCAGAAAGCTATTTAATGCTATTTACGCGCAACAAAAAAGATTTCTTGCGAAAAAAAAAAAAAAGAAAAAAAATTTGAAAAAAAAAAAAAAAAAAATTTGGAAAAGCATTGGAACGATTGTACAATCCTAAAAGGTGATTAACAAAAGGTGTTATGTTGATGAATAAAAAAAAATTGCAAAAAAATGTTGTTTTCAATTTTAGACTCGGGAGTTATTGATCGATGTGTTATAAGTGACAGAATGAAAATATATTGTTCTTTTGGTATATTAAGGAACTAGAACATGAAATGAATAATAAAATGTCGTGTTTATCTCCTTCTGACATATTTCTTTTGAAATTAGTAGTAGAATTTAAATATTTTTTATTCATCTGAATTATATCTTAGCCATTTTACAGAACCATAAAATCAAATTTACTTTTAAAAGTCGTTTTCCGTCTTACTTGAACGTTGAAATAGTTTTTGAGTCATATTTGCTTTTAAGTACATTTAGAAGAAAAAAAAACTGTTCCACTATGTTAAATTACTTATGTTTCTGTTAAGGATACCTGCGGATAATTATAAAGCGATCCAATAGTATTTTTGTCTTAATTATTATCTTAATTTTAAAATGTATCCTTTATATGATAAACATTTTTAAAAATTTAGAATTCATAAATTTGAAAAGTTCTGTAATTTTTTTCAGAAATCATATTCAATAAAATCATGGAAAAGATTCTTCACCATTTTAACTATTATTTTCTGTGCGAAGAGTAAAATATTCTGTATATTTATGAAATACCCTAAAAGAACCGATAATTAAATGCAAGTAATCTTCACAATAATATCTATATTCAGCACAAAAATCTCTTTTTACAGAAAAATTGATTTCATAGATCAATATAATGATGAAACAGAATCAATTTGTACGCATAAAATTTAAGCTCCACTGATAATTTTAAAATATATATGTCACAATAACAAAGATTCTCAAATTCATTATCTAATTTCCTCCCGCATGTCCTACTCCTTTTAAAGACATGTTGATTAAAATGTTAGGAAGGTTCGGAAAAGGGACTAAAATAAGACATATAATCGCTGCATATTCTTATTCATATAACTTTAAAATTCCATTCCACCAAACAATTTATTCATCTTAAAGGCAGATAAAATGTACCCACAACACGTTACTCAAAAGGGTGAGAAGTAAACAAAATAAATTGAAATTCGACTTTCTTCTATAAATCCAGAATTAATTTTCTCGAACAATGTTAATCTTCAAATGTAACTTTATTCCCTCTTTCTTTCATCAATTGAACACTATTGCTAAAGACAGTTTCGTTTCTTATTTCAGCTAGAGAACACAAACCCAACACCTACAAGTAGGTTTCTAGTTTTGGAGGTTACATTTTATTAGTTCTGTCATGTCTTTTGTTTCAGTTCAGGAGCAATATAACTCGATTGCTGGAAATTTTCTTTCATGTTACTTTAGATTATTTGTAGCTGTAAGAGACATTAAAAGAATCTAATGTTTCTATTATCGCTCTGTTGATTCCACGCAACTTTTAATGGAAGATGCCGAAAGTGGTTTAGGCAAGTAAAGTGGAGTCGAACTATGATGTTTGAATCATAAAACTGAAGATATAAATATCTTTCTAAATATATATACATGTGTAAAATAAAATTATTAATCAGAATGACTAGGAAAATAAGCAAAATATCAAGAAATTTGTAAACAGTTAGAAAACTGTTTTTAACGAAGCTTTAAGATTTTGGGAAACACAAGAATGGATTATAGTATATATTCAGTGTTATAACAGACATTAGACTGTTAATCTGTGTTATTTTAGAATTACACGCCTAGGTATTCCCATGAAACACACACTCACACACACATGTATATATATATATAACTGTTTAACCTTAAATTTCAAAATTAGTTACTGCAATATATGCCAATAGATAAAATGGGCATAGCCAAATTATTACAGTACGTACACAACTTTTAAAGGAAATATATATATATATATATATATATATATATATATATGAATTAAAGAAGGGAAGTATAAAAAAAGAAATTAAATGAATATTGAGGCTATAGTTCTTAATTACCGAATCAATATTATATTCTTAAAGAAAAAATAAAACATCTCAAGACTAAGAATTGAAAGAACTCTCTATGACTAAAGAAAATTTTCTCGAAGATCTTTTACAAAATGTCAGAGCTATTTTGAGTCTTCAAATAATTTGACAACTGAAACATACCTAACATACTTTTTGATTTCTAGATCGAAAAATTTGTATTTTTCCGTCAAGTCGCTTTCCCTTTTTAATAAAATTACACTAAATCAGTGAGTGTCATTTCATTAAAAAATATCATAACATTCATTTAAGGGTGTTTTATGTTTTTTTTTAATAAAATGGTTTGTGTATAGAATATGAGAACTAACAGCACAAATATCCGTCGCCTAAAAGACCATTTGATGATAGCTTGCAACAATCATTAGCGTTTCATTGCGGGGGAGCAGAAGGACATTAATTTACAGATGTACCTCGAACTTTATTAAAATTTTTTTCCCTTTTTCTATGTATATGAAACTTAACATAGTTACATGTCTCCTGTAACGCTGCCTTCCTATTGTAATAGAATTAAAAAAATTTCTCCGTAGATGATTTTTACAAACATTGTTAACTGAAACATTACAGTTTTATAAATACGCTATTCCTTACATTTCAATTTTCATCA
Source organism: Nephila pilipes (assembly GCA_019974015.1). NCBI lineage: Eukaryota > Metazoa > Arthropoda > Arachnida > Araneae > Nephilidae > Nephila > Nephila pilipes. Next base: position 18,644 of record BMAW01068314.1, read on the forward strand.
ATGTATTTCATATTATTCGGTTATATATATATATATATATATATATATATATATATATATATATATATATATATATAGTATGTGAGTTTCAAATGATTCCATATGTGTAATTTGATAGTTAAATATAAAAATTAATTTTTTATAAAAAAGTTATTAGCTGTATTTTGAAGACTTGAATTTTCCCCTCAAGAAATGTAAGTTTAATGTCATGAAAAACGTACAGTTCAAATATTACGCGGATACCACCAAAAAAGTCTCAAATTACACTTAATATTTGCTTTCAGGTAATGGCCATATTTTATATTCAAAAAATGTATTTAATTGTTTTTTAAATAAAAAAGTTTAAAATTTAAAAATTCTAAATTTTTGAAATTTTAGAAAATTAAATTTTTAAAACTGATTTCTGTTTAATGACTTTTAATTTAGGTTTATGTTATAGAGAATAATACTTAGAAGACATAAAATTTTATCCATTTTTAATGATAAGTATTTCATACGTTTTAAATGAAATTTGGAAAAAATATGTTTTGTGAAAAATGAGTTTAAAGTTAGAAATTTGAATAATTTCATAACCACTGTAATAGACGACATAAAAGACCTTTCATGCAATAATTAAATCAATATTTTACAAATACACATTATAAATATGTATTATTATTTTGGTTTAAGGTATCCGTACACCTTCGGAGAAATTTTTTTTGAAATACATTGATATTTGTTATCAAAATAATTTTTAATGCTAAAATATAATCTAAAACTATTGAAAACACATTTAATAATCTGCTTTTAATTATAAAAAATTGGAGTGAAAAACGTGATGAAAATAGTATATAAATTGATTATCAGTGTTTCGAGTCAAATAACAATGAAAAATTAAAAAAATATTTATAACAATACATTACTTACACCTTTGTTACTAAACAACATAACAATCTTATAACCATGAAAGTAGTAGAGGTTCTTAAAAGCTATACAAGGATGATTCTTGCAAAATTTTAGTTAATTTGGTTCATAACTGTTTTGGGATATATTTATTACCATATGTAAATATGTCGAGAAATCTCATTTTGAGAAAAATCATAAACAATCTTTCAATTGTATTTAAAAATTAGCTACCGAGTAACATTCAAATCCCTGTATTATAAGTTCTCAATAAGGTATAAGCAAAATTCAAACACTATTCGAAAAAAAAATTTAAATATTAAACTGACATTAAAATTAGAAAATCGAAAATTTTGAAAAAAATATTGCTTTAAAAGTGTACGGATAACTTAATTCACTTTGTAGGCCACATATATCATAAACAAAGCCTGTTTCATTTATTTTGACATTTTTGGCTTTTTAAAATTACACATATTTACAAAATGTACCAGTATTATTAATTCAAATTTAGGTTTAAGCTGCACAAAATAACTTTTTAAAGGTACGTAATTAAATACCATTATTTATATATAACACATTCTACTTTATCTATCTTTTCCAAAATGTAAAAAGAAGAAGAAAGAAATAGAGATAAATATTGTAAAGCAAAATTTTTTTAATAATTTAAAATTTATCTTAGTAATTCACGTAAGAAAACCTGAATAATTATAAAAAGAACTTTATTTTAACCATCTGCGGCTCTATAAATGACAATCAATCTGCAAATCTAAATGTAATCTACACTTTTGACTCTGTGACTATACTAGGCCATACTGTTTCATTCTCTTTGAATGACTATATCTTTGAAACCGATAGAAAATTCAAAAAAATGTTGGTGTCAAATTATTCAGAACAATCTATAATACATAAAAATATTATTTAAAAAAAAAATGATTTTTTGAAATTTTTAAGACTCCTGACACTAATTAATACCGGGGTGGGGTAGGTTTTCAATCATGGTCACAGATATTTAATTTTCGTTCGGGTATAAAAGGGGACTTTGTATTTTTATTTGGAATCCTACGTATGAAAATTTGAGAAATGTACTAGCAAAAAGTTAATCTGCTAGGCTTCTGCAATATAAAATTGAGTAATGTTTTCAAGCGCATCACCACAAACCTTCCATGCAGAAGTTTTGAGAGGTGAATATTCTCGGAAATGTGTTGATTCCAACAACGTGCATCTCCATATCTTCTCCTCCTCTGCTATGTCTCGCATTATCAATAAAGAACAAATTCAAAGTTATTGCCTGATGTCTTGACCATGACTACTAAGTAACTTAGGCACGTTTGGATGTATCTCGGAAAACACCAAACTTATATATATATACATATACATGTGAAAAAATATACATATATTTTATATTTAACGTAGAATAAAAATGGGTGTCCTTGCCTACTTAAGTATAAATGTGTTTCATGCCCAACACTCAAGAGGTCTTAGGTGACATCAAAGTTGGAGCTTATGATTCATTTGAAACAACGGCTATGGGCTCGCTACTTAGGCTATTAAACTACAGCTGTCATTTTGCGTACAAAGGGAAATAAATTATGAAGGTAAGGTGAGTTGTTTGCTGGCTTAGTTTTTATCATTTCATCACGGCTCAAAACTATGAGGTCAATAATCTGTGTGTTGCTTTCAAGTGAAATGATAATAATCAATTGGTAAATTAAGTTAATTTGAGAATAAATGAAGTTTGGAGTCATCATAAAATAGTTGAACCATATTCTTCTTCATGAAATTTATGAATCAACATAATTGAAAACTTTTAAAATTTTTATCTCCATAAAGAAAGTTTTTAATTAAACGTCTTGTTTCTCATCTTAAAATTATCGTAATTATAGCATTTATTAGAATTCTGTAATTAGACATTTTAATTAAATGGCCTGTGTCTCATCATAAAATGATCCTAAATATACCATTTCTTAGAATTTTGGAATATTTCTGAGCTCTTGGGATTAAAAAGTGATCCACAAAAGTTAAATGCAAGTTTACATTGTTCAGCGGTTATTCAAATCAGCAATTCTTTAAAAAAAAATTATTGAATACAATGCATTTTTTTGTAGTCTTAAGAATACAAGCAATAAATAAAAATAAATACATCTAGCAAATAATCTTACATTCGGGTAAAAAAATTCTAAATTAATATGAAAATTTCATCTAGGTATTTAGATTCTACGCCTTGAAACTTTTAAATACATGATTTCCTATAATTACCTTAAATATATTTCAAATAATTCTTGGAATCAAACTTAAAATTATGGAAAATGGTACTTTTTGAGAATAGTTTCCATACCACTTAAAAGACAATTTTCTGTACCAGTTGGTGTAAGAATCCAGGAAAAATACGAAAGCAATTGGTATCATTCTTAACCGTTAATTTTACTTTGAAATATAGTCGTTCTTGAACCAAAATTAAAGATTTTCAGTAATGAAGAATTAAAGTAATATATAATTCAAAACATTGCTAAAAGAATACAACTGAAAAGTATCAAGTGATTTTAAAGTGTAGAAAAATATTAAGTGATAAAAACTGATAAAGAACCGAAGGAAAAAACGATTAAATTTGTTGCAGTAAATTAGATTAATCAAATTATGTTTCATCGTATCGAAATAAAAAAATAGTAATAAGAAAATGGTAAAATAAGTATAACAAGAAAAGGCTTAATCTAGTAAAGTAATACGAGCTCTTCCGTTGAAGAATTAAAAGAGGTCTCTGCCAAGGGTTTGCTCATATCTTAACAAAATCGATTTTCTAATGCGTTATTCTTTGTTTTGTATGTTTTTTTGTTCTTTGTGCCCTTTAAATATTCGTTTATTTTTCTTTATACTAATTAAATTATAGTCTTAGTTTAAGTTTTTACAATTGCTCGTGGGGTTTGATGTTTATTATTCTAAATAATTTAATTCTACATGAAGTAAAAGATTCTAAGCAGTTATATTTTTAAAATGGATAATAAAGGATTATCTTATTGGTAATAGGACAAAAATGCCTTCGCGATTTGAATAAAGATTTGCAGAACAAAAATATGGTATTTATTTTTTTAAAAAGGTTTGGCCAACTTATGTGAGATTTTTTTTCAAAGCAAGGAGAATGGAATTCATATTCTACTAAAATTTTCATGAGACAAATTAAAAACATTTTTTTTTTATTTTCATAAACCTATTAGCTTACACAGCCGCATAGCATTCGGCCATGGATTTCAAGTTCATTAGTATATTATCGTCTGCGAAACGTTTTGCGATGATGTATGTTCTTAGTGTAAAATTTTATATGCCTCACACATGTGATATATTTCTCAATATCAATTGTTATAAGAAATTTTTTATGGGGATTTCTCCAACTACGAGGTAGTAAAAAGGACTTATAGTTAGAACTACTTATCTGTGGAAGAATTTTGATTAATTTTCTTCTAATTCTTCTATAAATCTATTTCTTCTAATTTAAATAATTTTCTTAAAATTTATTTCTATATTATTAACTAGTCAATATTGTGCCGAGAATTGGGAAAATATTAGTAAACAAATCTAATCTGTGGTTAATCATCTGATCCAATATGAGCCAATATTTATTTGTAAGATATCGCTCTTTTTAAAATATTTAATCAATAATATATCATTTAAAAGTAATAATAATTATCATATAAAAGTTCATGTTCGATGTAAATATCGGCTTTTTTCTTCTCAATATCAGCTTCAGAAAAATTAACCTTTTCTATTTCTTATATGTGATTAAATATGATTTAAAAGCTCTAACATTGAAGGTGGATCAAAAATTATATAAATTGACGTAGAAGGTCGTTTCTAAGACAAGTTAAACATACAATGGTAACTTGAGTTGTTTGTAAAATAGTAAGTGACGCCAAATCAAATATACAATTTATTAGTAACTTAGTTTTCATTGCTGCTGAGCGGAGTTGTCACGGTCGGTAAAACTTATATAAACTGTTATGCACGAGAATCAACAATTGATAATTTGATCTCAACAATGATTTGTTTCCAGTGAATCTATTTAAAACAAACCAAAGACTTTCTTATGGGTTGGAAAAGTTACTTTGACGATTTTTTGGGATACGAAGGCGTCATATGCATGGTTTTCTAGTTATGTATCCAGTCTTTTTTCCATTTGCTTCAAAAGACTTCTTTGTCAATTTAGGTTGTACCTAGTTTTGATACCAAAAGCAAACCAATGCTGAATCAGGTTGGTAATTATACGGATATGTCTTTTTAGTGCATAAAGAATACCCCCAAAAGGTATGTGGTTTTCGTCTACCAAACCCTGTATTTGACTGCTCATTAAAAAAAGGCATGAATAACCACAGTTTTATTAGTACTTTCAGATACTGATTGTAGTCAAATCCTTTATTCAGTTTAATACCAATATATAAATTTTATGAAGTTCGCATTGGGTAATTCTAAGAGTATTTTTTGAACATTCTCGATTTGAGTACTTTAATTATTCTAAGTGACCATGCTTTTTTTTCCAAATGGAGTATACGATTAAGAACTGTTTTTCAAAATATTGATGATTACTTACAGTTTTTCATAGTAGTAGTGCTATATTTTTCAGATTGTTTCCTAATCATTCCAGATTTTTTTGTAGATTATTTTATAATGCTATAACATTTTAAAGTACAATATGAAGCATGAGATATTTAAAAATCTCGGGTATAACTGACTAACTGATTATTAACATCACACTAGAAGCAACAGGAATACTATTAGTGACTGACATATTAATTTCACTACAGGATCAAGAGAAGAATACCATACTTGGATTGGCATTCGTATCTCCAAATTTCTACATAATGTCAACGTAATGGCATTTGGAACTGCGAGATTAAATTTGATTCTAATTGGATATACGATAGTTTAACGAGTAAATAGTAACAAACGTTTCTGCGGTATTACCTTTTCCTTCTGATTTTTTAAAAAATATTTTACTCTTATTTTGTTGATTCCATTAAAGGTTTTTCCACCCTTAGAAAAATATTCTAAAATAATTTCAAAAAACAGTGGAAAAAAAGGTAATTTCAAAGAAAGTTTTGTTAGGTTTTGCTTTTCCGAATGGAAGCTTTTTACTTTCAAATAGGTAAAGTGGTAAACATTTGAGAATGGTAATTGAAATTCCACAGGATCAACATTACTGGTCATGAAATCAAAGTTGCCGTGAACAGGGAAACTTAAAAATGAATTTCAGAAATAATTCCTAATCTTATGTTTCTATTGATTACAAAAAAAAAATCAATTGTCTCTCATATTTATCAAGTATCTTAATCTTACAGTAAACAATTGAAAATAAATCTTTAGTAGGAAATACTATATATATATATATATATATATATATATATATATATATATATATATATACTGAAAATTTATGAAAGAAAAATTAAATATATTTCAAAAGACAAAAATCCAGAAAGAAATGTAACAATGAAAGAAAAATAAATGAAAATATGGAACCCAGCAACTCAAAAAGCAATATCGGGCTGAGGACCGATTAAGCGGGGTTAAACTAGTTTAATGGTACCAACCTTCCCCTTTGCGACTTGGTAGGCTGAATTAGGAAATCTAAATTGCAAAAGAGTTCATGATTAAAAGATGCAAACAAATTCAGCGATAAAATCTACAAAAATAAAATCTATAATTCCTGGTAGGCTGAATTGGGAAATCCAAATTACAAAAGAGTTCAATGATTAAAAAATGCAAAAAATTCCAACGATAAAATTTACAAAATAAAAACTATCATTCTAAAAATTATCAACAGATCAAAATATAAAAATTACTTACAAAATTCAAAGAAATGAAGATTCAAATATGTGAGTAGTAAGACGGAATTTTCTTTAAGCTTCAAGATGCATATCACATACTCAAAATGAAAAAATATAACACTTCATCACCATATAAATTGAAAAAAGATTTAAATCATTGTTTGATTGGTAATAAAATGTAAAAGGATGCAAACAATTGGTTGGTAATAAATTGTATGGTAAAGGAGTATAACGGTCCAGAGAGTGAGTAAAAATGTAAGCTGTGTAAATGTAAATAAATAGATTCTTCACGGCTAGACCACTAACAAGCCGACTTTGTGGACCTATTGTGGTGTGGTGGATTTGAAATTGGATCACGATTCGCAAAGATGTTTAATATATTTGTGATGTATATAAGTATTTAAGAAATTTATTGGATAATCATGATCCAAACAGTTGGTGAAGAATTTTTTAATGTTATTAAATTTGTCTATTTTATGTGTGGTTAATTTGTTATTACGTAATAAAAAGCCTAATAAAATATTCCTATAAATATAAAATATTCCTATATATATATATATATATATATATA
>BMAW01068314.1:33718-65754 GCA_019974015.1 Nephila pilipes
TAATTTAAAATAATCTATGGTTGTAGTATGAGATGTGTTGCTGGAATTAGGATAACAATAATTAACATTTTATTCTGTTAAGAGCCACAGTCTCGTACTTTAGCCCTTAGCAAATAAATATAATTTATGACTTTCATTAATATCAGCCACAGTGGTACACATTAATCCTGTTGTGCTAAGGAATCTAACGACTTTCTCGCCAAACCCAAGGTGAATAAAATCTCTCCGACTGACAGCGATCACTAAGCTTAAAATGAATAAAATATGTATTTACCTTTCAGATTAAATCGCTCTTTGGAATACCTATGAGTGTGATATGTATATATATTGATAATACCTAAATTTTTATTTACAGAGTTAATTTATTTGCATTTATTGCTTGCAGATAAATTATTAGTCTTAACGTTTCAGAATTTAGCATTTGAAATTTCCTTTTCAGATTTCATCTTATGAATTTTAACAGTCATTGTGGCTAATTTTCTTAACTTGCAGAAGAATACTTTTCATAAAATTATGCATTTCATCCAACCACAGTGAATTTAGAACTTTTTCCGGAATATTATTTATACCTAGACTTTACATTTTCGACAAAAGTTGACTTGGTTTATAATCTCCATTTAGTAACTAGAAGCTGAATTTCTTTTGTTTCCATGTTTTTTTTTAAAGTAATTGAAATTCTTTCTTTCACAATACACTATTTATTGTCTTTACTGTCCTTTAAAAAAACCCATATATTTTCACCCTATCTTTGCTGAAACTGCGATAGCAAATAATTAAATTTAGTTTCTTCAGTAGTGATTTTATTTGTATGAAACTATTCACATATGTACTTGATAAAACCAAATGTCCCCTGTTTCTCACTCAAATTATGGAATTTTAATACTACTATTTTGCAGTAGATCCAAAATTTATATATAAGTAGAAGTTTGCATTTCATATTTTAGATCGGAAATTTTCGTGCTTGAATCACGTCCGAGAAGCCCTGTTGATATTTCCCTCTTGTGGCTATGTTATAAATTCTAGATGAAGGATTTATTTAGATATCAGATTGTTATATAAGAATTATTACTACCACAGTGTTTGCCATAAATGTTATTAAAATTATACTAAAAATGTAATGCAAAGTCTTGCAAATAACAGATTTAGCCATCAAAGATGCATCTTTTTTCATAATTTTTATAAAATTACTCAATTAAATATAAGAATTAATGTAAATTATGAAATACTGAGAAATGATCAATAACAAAATTGTCCAATATAAAAATTAAGGAATGTGATAGTTAATTAAATTGAATATTATATTAGCTATATGTAAATACTAAGCTAGATATATTTAAAATTAAAGCAAACGATACATTATTAAATTGAATGTATTTTAGTAAACGTTATTCAAATTGAAGCATACGATAAAAAATTCAAAAGTTATTCGGTAGGCCAAAATGATTGACTTGAAATAATAGTCCCTCTGATGGCTAATAATATTAAATCAATATTAAAAAAAATTGACCCCAAAACATTTCAAGAAGTAAGCCAAACTAAACGAACGTAGTTTGAAATTCTTGAGGGAAAAAAATGACTTCCTCACAGATTAAAATTCTGAACAATGTTATATATTTTCAATCATATCTTGATTCGAGTTTAGATATGATTTAAGGTAATGCATAAATTGATAAGTAAATAAAATACTTAATTCTTATATTTGTTTCTCTTCAGTCCAATAAAAAAATTAGCGAAATTAGTACGATATATTTAGGAAAATTGAGTTCATTAGTGGCGAAAGCAGGTATTGGATATATATTGCATATGTTTTAATTCAATCCAATAAATATTCGGGAGAAGTTTCTTATGGCGTGACTTTCAAAGCTAAGATCGTTACTGGGGAAAACAGATATAAAAAATATGCGCAATAACCAATTAAATTTTTACATTTAACTAATTAGAGATATTCTCTTTCATTTATCTTAAAGCTAATATATTTATTTACTATTAGGAATATGATCTCACTCATTTAGCACAATTTTGTTGAAAATTTAGTTTTTTTGGAAAATATTTCACTATATAAAATATAAAATATTTAAGCAACATTTAAAAGAAATTAAATTTATTAAACCTTTGTTACAAATTATTGTTTTAATAAAGGATGAATTTCTACATATTTGGCAATGCTAATAAAGAAGAATATTTAACAGGTTAATTGCAATAGATTTATAAATAATTTTGATGGGAATATTTTAATGCATGTAGATTATTCTAATTTTAGGTTCTAGCTTCTGATCGAAAACCGAAAAATAAATTTAAAAAAATATATTTGATGTTTAAACCAGTGCATGTTCTAAAAATTAAATTAACTTAAGGCTATGAATGCTATTAGACACAAATAATAAGAAAGCTCAATGCCATGAGAAATGAGTATGTTATGTTTTAAAAATTCAGAAATGTAAAATAAGCAAATATAAATTAATCAACATAATTGAACATTAAACGTGATACATATGAGTTTGAAAGAAAATTTATACTGATATTTTATCCATTGTTTAATGTTGATAAATATAATAATTAATTTATGAAACTTGTATTTCCTCACTTACATAGATAATTATAACCTTTTAATGGGAATATTTTTGATAATGTCTTTGTTTTCTATTTACCACACTGGCTGCTAAACATGCAAATTTTTAAATTAAAAATTTATTATATTCCTTTGTCAGAGATATATAATTATAAAAATTGATTTTAAAATCTGATTTACAAATATCTTTCATTAGAATTTATGCAATAATTTTGAAAAAAACCAAACATATATTGTAAGAATATAAATAATGATACTGAATCATAATGATGCCATAATATGAGGATTTTGGATCCCGGCCATTTCGAATTCCTTGAGCGAAAATGATATTTTTCGGATTTTACACTCATAAATGTAAAACGAGACTAAATATTTTTTTTAAAAAAAAGGTAAAAGATGTTCCCTCTCTCTCTTTCTCTCAGGCAGTTGTGAGACAAAAATGTTTACCTCACAAATGCCTGATTTATTCTTAATAATGTATTCATTTTCAGATATTTCTTGATACCTGATTAAGTATGACTTTTAGTTAAAACATAAATCAATAGGTAATTAAAATGCATAACTTTTAGCCACCCAAGGGTCTATTGTTTTCGATACCCTATAAATGTCGTACCTAACCAATTTTCAAAAATTTGTCTTGTTTTTGAGTACATTTTTGATGTAAATTATGCCAAAAAAATAACTTAATTTTTAAAAATAAGTCATAGTAAATTTATCTCAATTTTTTATTGGATTGAATTGAAACAAATATAAAAATTAAGTATTTCATTTTCTTTTCCTTTTAAGTTTTACATAAAATCATTTGTAAACTGGAATCAAGATATGACTGAAAATAAATAATATTATTCAGAATTTTAAGCTAAGAGGCAGCCTTTTTACGTCTCATTATTTCAAACTACGTCTTTTTAGTTTGGATATTTACTTGGAATATCTTAGAGTCAAATGATTTTAATATTGATTTATTGTTATTAGCCACATAACGGGCTATTGTTTTAGGTGGATCACTTTTGGAGTACCAGATCACTTTTCAATTTTTTTCTTATCCATTGCTTCAATTTGAATTATATTTAGCTAAAATATAATCACTTTAATAATTTAACGTTTGCTTTAATTTTACTTATATTTTGCTTAAATGTATTCAATTTAATAAATTTAATGTTTGCTTTAATGTTAAATATATTTATCTTGAATATATTCAATACAATAATTTATCGTTTGACTTTAATTATAATGAAATGAATTCGATATAATATATAATTTAATAATTTATGGTTTCCCTTAATTTTAATATCGTAAGAGTTTACTATTGACTACTTCTTCTTCGGAATTGCCATTTCAAGGACATTTTTCTAGCAAGTAAAATATAAAAACAATTATTTATTTATTTTAAATTAACTGAAAGAAATGTTGTCGAATTAGTGACGCGATGGATTTTCAGTTTGGGGGGAAACCAAAATGCTGTGTTCAAGTTGAAGTATAATGAAATGAAGGAAAAAAAACCATACAAAAATTCGGGTATTTTCCGTAACTCCAGAAAAAAAAAGACAAGACATGAAGTAGAATAAGTCACTTACACATGTGGAAACATAAATGGACCGTTTTATAATTAAACTATCAAAATTAAAATGAAAAAAAAATGGGATATTAGTACTAGAACAAAAATATTTCGTAAAACAGTATTTGAAGAAAAGACCGAGTAAAAAGAGTTAGATGTATATATATATATATATATATATATATATATACTGAAAAATTTTGAGAGTCAAAGAGATAATTCTATTCTATAACAAGTGGAACCAAAACAGAACCATTCAAAAAATAAATCAGCCGAATTCATAATGATTAGAAAAATTTACATAAGGCAATGCAGTATTATGTAATTTACGTAGGTAAATTTATATAATACTGCATAGCAATCGCATCACATAAGAAATCCGTCTGAAACAAGATTTTCCCAATGAAGTTGTAATCAGAAATGTTGTATTGCCCTCTATCAGAGAGAAAGAGTACAAAAACGGAATAGTTTAACAGGTTTTTTAAATATTAATACAAAAAACAAAACTGGAATATATATATACGTTTGGAATTTTGATGTTGAAAAAAGAACCATGTAAATAAATAATATTTTTCGACCTCAAGTGTCATCTGTCTACAAGAAACTCTTTAACACCATTTTAATTTATTTCGAATTAGTAAATGAAAATAAAAACTTTTCTCTACACGCCATAATTTGATTTAAATCAATCGATCTAAAATATATGAAGAAAATTTTGTTTTAATTGTATTTAAAAGAAATCGACATTAGAGACGAGGTGATTCTCTTTGTGAGAATTCTCCAAATTTTATAACATCAATATAGAATTTTGTCTGCTTCGTCTGCATTTTTGAGTTGAATGTATATTGGACACATGTTTGGATTTGACTGATACGTATTAGACATATCAAAACTAGTCTGAAAAATTCTGCTTAAAAACATGGGTATCCTTCAACACCATCGATAAGAAAGCGTTCTCGCTCGGGCAAACGATTAAATCTCTATTTTTTGTCCTACCTAAATTTTGATCACATGCCTAACGAGAGATGTAACACACGTATTTATTAATTTTGCATAAAATTCAATACATGTTGAGTTATACTTTTAAAACCTTTTTGTGCATGTTATGGGGCAATTTTTTTCATACTCCTTATATCTACAACTTTACAAGCATTAATGGATACAGCTGCTGCTTACCCATTTAATGATGTGCGGCCTCTTTGTTACTGAGGTACCATCACGAGATGCACCATTGCATGCCATTTCTTGCTCCTGATGATTATATTTTATTTCAAAAGCCAAAGTATTCATAAATTCATGTGTGGCAGTTTATGCAACTTTATTCAATTTCTTGTAACAGTTCCTATAAGCTGACTTTGGAGAATATGATATATCCAAAATACCACTCTACTTTTTTAAGGAATTATGGCTTTTTTCCAAATAACCGCAAACCTAATACTAATTGAATATTGATTTCTTTCATCTTGTTTAATTTTTAGTTATTGAAAAACTATGAACAAAGCTGCAGTTTGTGTATTTTAAAAGAGTATTGGAAAGAAAACGTAATTTCTACTCTTCCTTGAGTGCTAAGCATTATGATCAACACAATGGGCAATCCAACATTTCAATGACACTTTAAATTATTTCTACATAATAAATTATATAATCAAGTGAGTTGCCTCTCTTGTTATAGATCTCCTTCATTATATTTTCCTAGGTTACAATATTACGTATACTACACGTGTTGACTATTTCAGTTGTTTACAAGTAGAATGACGATTCGAAAGGAATTTTCTTTTCTAACATTGACGTTTACTTTTTAAACTACTCATGATGTAAATAAAGATTAATTTAAAACTTTGAATTTATATGATAAGTTATTTAAGACAAAAAATAAAATACTAATTAAAAGCAAAAAATGATTTCAATACAAACAATGTAGCTCATCAAAATAATAACCAATAGGTATATTACTACTAATACTTCGGAAAATTTACTACTAAATGCAATGACAAATTCTTCGAAATGATTCTTAACATATTTTACGAGATGGTTTAACAAATCTATATAGTAAATATTGTTAAAAATAGAAAAAAGAATATTGTTTATAAAAATACAAACTTCTGGCTATGAATAGTGTCGTCCGTCACATTTTTGGAAATCGTCTGATATTAAAATGCTTATAAATTGGTTTGAATGAATCGTATCTACAGGGCGGGACATTAAAATATCAACAATAGGATGGAATGATCTGACACACGTCATAAACCGATGAAAGGAATAAAAAGCTAGAATATGAAAATAATTAGTGTTTATTAATTAGTATTTAGGACGATGCAGGTGGAATAAACAACTTCTGAAAAAAAGAATAAAATAAAATTTGTGTAGTGTATTTCTAATTCGGTAAATGCTTTGTAAGGCCGTATGTGCTCAGAATATCGTATTATGCCTCGAATGAGATGAAGAAATGCTTACCAGCAACTGTAGGAATTCGATAGAGGCAGGATCATTGCCTTTAGAGAGTGTAGATAATTATTCTGTGATATTTCCCGTCGCACTGATAGATGTCCAACCACTGTCAGGCGAATATAGAATCAATGGTTTGTTGAAGGTCATACGGAACTGCATGCAGGTTCTTCACACCCTCCTATGGCTAACTATTGAGAGGACAGACATATGGTGAGGTCGGCTTCACAAAACCTACCACCGCATCATGTGCCCTTATTCAGGCAATAGGCATGTTTGCAGCGAGCCCATTGTTCACTCGTACAATGTGATGACGTTTGCTGCAGTTTGGACTATCCGCACAGCCACCGTTACTTCGATTTTCTTTGATAATGCAGAATATAGATAGACGGTGACTTTGGTGCACCGAACGACAGAGCTGAAAACAGGAGTGGTACAATTTCGTCTTTTCAGGCGAGTCCTGGTTCTGCGTGCAGTATTCTGATTGTTGTTTACGTATCTGGAGTCTCCAAGGATTCCTAAAGCCACCTGCTTGCATTCGATATAGCATAGAAGCCTTGCACCTAGTGTGATGGCTTGGACAGCCATTGGGTACAGGATACGTACATCTTTGTTCTGGATCGGCAGTAATATGAATTCAGATTGGTACATTTCTGTCATTTTACGTCTATTAGTTGTGCCTTATCTCGAGGTCTGCCAAACGCTATCTTCCAAGAAGATAATACAAGACCACATGTTGCACCTACCCTGTGTATCTAGGAGCTAGTGTTATGACCTTTCTGGATACACAGGGTATTCAATTGCTGATCTCACCTGCACGGTCTTCTGATATGTTACCCAATGAAAATATCTGGTATTGGCTTGCTGAGACACTACCTCGCCACCGCTCTCCAACTAACTGGATTGTTGTAGTGTCTCATAGACTTGAAGCAGCATGTAATGAATTGCCAGTTTCATTCATCAAAGCCCAATTCGAATCGAATAAAGCCTGACTTAGCTGTCAGAGATAGCAGTTGTTTATAATAACTTAGTAACACCCCTAAGTCTCCAAATTTCTTGCAAATTTAATTGTTTTGCCTTTCATGCCATACTATTTACACTCAATAAATATCATTTTTGCATTTTTTTTCCTTTATGGTATTGTAATTTTAATTGGCAGTAGTGTACAAATGGAAGGTAACTTTAGAAATTAAACACTCAAATATTATTATGGATTGATCGAATAGGTTCGATATTATTTCCTAAATTTCAGTTTCTATCTTCGTCGGCTACCTTAATTTGAAGGAAAATGATATAATCAGGATATCTAAACATTCTAAAGTATTTGCATTCAAAACATTTATCTTCATAATAATATAAACAAATATTTGTTAGTGTTAAAAATTTTGTCTTACAAAAACTGTCAAATAAATTTTGAATGTTTTTCTTAATTTTATTGTTTAAATATTAGATTGTTCCTGCTTTTTATGCTTTGTTTCATGTATGGTATTTTTTTCTGCATATCTTTTTTGATTTCCTTAATTTGGTCACAATATTTTTGAAATATTTTACTGTGGTCACATTTTTCTGTAAGTGAATGTTGTGTCTGTATAAAAAAAATAAACCTGCATATCTGTCATAATCCAGATTCTGTGTTTCTAATTCTTAAAATACCTTTTCTCTCTTTTTTTTATTTTTAGTTCCCAATTGTTTGCAATTCATTTTATGGCTTAGTTTTGCACTTTTACTCACTTTGTGGTTTATCCATTTGATTTTTGTGTCTTGTTTTCATTCAATTAGATTCTATTTCGTAATAGTATAAGGTAGTATATAACTTTCTTTTTTTTTTTTCAATTTTTCGCTTCATAAAAAAGATGTTCGTTCTCTCTTTCCATTATCTAAAGAACTTATGTTTTTGTAAATTTGTAATTTTAATGAGAGCTATTATATTCAATTAGCTTATAATTCTGAAATATTTTCAATTTTCTTATCACTTCATTGACATATTATTCTAAATACAAACACACACACACATATATATATATATATATATATATATATATATATAAAACTATTTTTATTTATTTAAATATATTCTAAGAAAATATTTCAATTCTTAATATTAATGAAATTTTTTGTACATGATTACTTTGTTTTTATTGCAAAAAAATGTTTTATTAAAGGAATCTAAAAATTTAGTCGTTGAATAAGCAAATATTTATTCTTGCAGAAAAATGTTCGGTGACAAACAAACATTTAATGAATAATACGCTATGTAAATAGCAATGAAAAAATAATAATGAATATATCATTTCAGATATTAAAATAACTATGAAATATTTAGGTTGAATGTATATGTCAATAAAATATTTCAATTTAAAATTTGTTAACTTATTGTCATAGTTAAATGTATAAATAAATGTAATTTTATACAAAGATGAACACCTAAAATCTGCTGATAAATATTTGTCATTTTATGAATATTTTTCTTACAAAATTCAAAATTTTGATACCCTTGCAAGTAATTAAAAAATGCATGACATGTTTAAGTAATTTATTTTAAATTCTCTAATATAAGACATTTCCTAGACTTCAGAAAAAGGAAAAAGAATAACAAGAACTTTTAAAGAAATATTCTTGACATTTGATGCTTCATATTTTAAATGAAACGCATTTTTTTATGTTGAGAAAAGTTGCAAATTACTTAACATATTTCCTCATTTCCTTAGTGTTTCGTGGAAATTTAATAAATGATATCATTGCGAGCCATTTAATTTAAAAACGCATTTCTACTAGAGAGGAAACTGGAAAATAAATTAAAAATTTTACTTCTCGTAAGACCTTCAGTGCAACTGCAAATGTTAAAATAAACTTTCGAGACTCGTGCTAAAATTTAAGTTATGAACAAGGCTTTCCAGATTAAATTACTCATGTTTTCGACTCTCTTTTCAAATTATTCAACAAAGGTCAAAATCTCAGGAGCATTAATAGTTCTAATTCTTGTTGATATGGAAATAATTCATTAATAAATTCACGATGAATGTATTAATTATTCAGAAACATTCATCCGAAGAATATATTTTCATCGAAACTCTTTTTTAAACGAACTTGCGAAATATTAAGCAATAATTTTCAATTACATTTCGTAACTCTATGCTTAAGATTAGAAAATATGTATTTATGTACCAGTATTGTCAATATTTTTTATCATGAAATCATTTGAAAACATTCATATAAATTGAACGTCTAATTTAACGTAAATATAAGTAACTAAGATGCAATATATATCTGGATGCCAAGTTTGAATCATTTTTTGCAACTTCATAGGCACAATATTTTATAATAACATGGTAATCGGCATGCAACCAAATTTAGCACGAAAAATATAATTACCCAAAAATAAAGAAATTGTCCCAATTCAAACATATTACGTCCTACCAATTTTCACTTTTTTACTTAAATTTTTTTCCGGGATTAAAAGAAAATCGAGATGTATATCTAATGTCCTTTTACAGAAATAGAGGTAATTCATTATTTAAATTTGTCTTAGGTAAAAATAGAATATTTATATAAATACGTGCAATAACGATGGCTAAATCAACTAGGACATTGGAATTCCAAAAAAAAAATCATCGTATGGGATGGATTAATGTAATATGGATTTAAAGTTTGTGATTTGTGCTATGGATTATCTATTAGAAAATAAACATTTCATGCCAATTAATTTGCCTACTATTCACTGTAATTAACTTTAAAATCATTTAATGGATACCTTAAAAATGTTTATTCTCCCAACTGTAATCATCTCAGACATAAAACAGATGAACATACAATAAATTTTTAGATACTCCTAGAGATGACACTCTCAGCATCAAAAACAGTTTTTTTTTGTAAGTGTCATCACGCTCTTAACATCTTTCTTAGTCTCAGTCATTTCCATCACATGGTTTTATTTTTATTGTCGACTGAAGCAATATTCTTGTGTTTATTTAGGGAAATTGGAGAAAGTGAGTTTCCAGTGGTGATTGAACACTTATATTTAAAAAGCGCAACACCGAAAAGAGATCGAAGTTAGTTGGTAAAGTTTAGATAGCATCGGCTCCAGTGTTTACAACAGTTTGTAATTAGGTAAATGAGTTTTAAACGTGTTGTTCAAGACGCCCAATGGAAGTGACTGCTGTCAGAATAATTGACAAAATCATCGATATGATTTTGAGTGAGCGACAAATTAAAGTTCCCAAAATAGTTGAGTAGTTGAGGCCACTGGCCTATAGCAAGGTACAGTGTTTTTAACTTGGCACTGAAAATTCGGTATGAAAAAATCTCGGCAAGATGGTTCCACGTTTGGTCTCAATGTAAAATAAATGTATCGCTAGGCTATTTTGGAGCTCTTTCTTCGCATTCTTAATAAGTTTCTACATCGATAAACTGCTATGGATGAAACGTTGATGCATAACTACACTCTACAGTCAAGCTAACAGTCAACACTTTTCTTTTTTGCTGGTAAACAGGCTTCGTAAAAAAGCGATGGTGGTAAAATTGGGCATCAGTGTGATGGATACGGATTTTTTATAATGTACGGATTACTTTAACTACACAGACTACTTGTATAAAGAAGAAACAAAACTAGAGAGTATTATGTATCGTTTTTGCACTGTTTGAGTGAGGACAGCGTTCTCTTAATGACACTTTTTCATTAAAAAAATATTTTATCAAGACAATGCAAGGGTGCTCACCTGTGCAGTGTCAGTGAAAAAAAAATCCTAGAATTTAAGTTCGAATTATTACTACATCTCCCATATTTACCAGGTTTAACCTCAGTGACTTCTGTTTCAAAATCTTAAAAAAAAACATTACGTGGTGGATAAAGGTTTACGTCGAAAGAGGAGGTCATTGATTAAGCAGATGCCTGTTTGAGGATTTTCCGAAATGTTACTAATTGATGACTTATTTTTTATTTCCAATGACAGGTTATAAGCAGTTACAGCAAAAAAGGAAAGAAAAAACAATTACAATATAATTACAAGGGAACAAGACACAAAATAAGTACAAGAAATGCTGCAACAAAGTTCATAATCCAACATGTCTCTAGCCTTCCAGTAACGTTCGGAAATAAATGGTTTTCGAAGCGCAGGACAGTGGAGCAGAGCTGCAAGGAGTTCGAGCGAGGGAAGGACAATTTTGAATCTAAAAAGATGATTTCGTAAGCAATCATGTCCGGTGGCTAGGCGTAATTCAGCGACCGCTCTATGTCTTGATCTCCTGCTTAAATTCAAGACCACATTCTTCCAAACCTTTTGAGTTATATGATCGGAAAGGTCCTTCTGAGCATTATTAATAGATAGAATTATTAATAAGGTTTTTAATTGTACAGAGAGGCAAAGGACGAGAATTATTCTGCTCAATCTAAGCACCCATTTTAGCCAGAGTCCACTATCTCGTTACCTTTGACCATGCAATGGGTGGGAAACTACTGATAGATAATAGTTTTCTCAATGGAAGCCAGGTTCTCCTGATGATGCCGACAGTCCAAAATATCCTGCGATTAGATATGTTCATCAAATACGATCGCTAGCAATGCAGACATCGTATTTGATGCCAATGTATTCAAAGCTAACGCAAGTACGATGTATCGTATTCAAAGCCAACGCAAATACGATGGCTTTGTATCGTAGAGGACAACAGCTCTTGTGAACCTGTCCAAGTAACAGTGTAAGCGATAACTTATAAAAGAAGAAGAAATTCTTGGACAAATGTATAAAGTTAAATAGGAGATTATGTTGAAAAATAAAAACAAAAAGTCTGTCAAAAATAATTTGGTATTCTATCCTTTTAAGGACACATTGAAAGAGCCTCGAAGATTTTTTACGAACTATTTCTTGTTTCACTGGTATCAAAATGCTTTATACTATTTACTAAAGTATAATATGACGGAGAGTTATTTAGTAAAGCATAGCTAATCGGTATTGCTCCTATGAATGGTAAATTTGTACGTATACTATTCTTAATAAAGTGATTTTCTATTTAAATGTTTAAAACATGTGTTTTAGTTCATTTTAATCAAAGTGGCGCTAAACAAGGTATATGTGTAATAATTGCAATTTTGTATAAACAGAAAGAGATGGTTATACATATATATCATTTCACATTTTATTACTTAATAAATGTGATTTTGTTTCGTCCGTATACGTTGTAAATGAGAGCATTGAAATCACTCAGAATAAAGAAGGGAAAACATTTTCTCCCGAAGAAGAAAATATAGACTTAAATATTAGTTTCACTTAGTTAATTTCGCGTTGTACTTATAAATGTGTTATTATTGCGTTGTGACTTATTTTAAATGGTCAAATCAAAGGTTAGGCAACGTGTATGTGCCCGAAAATCTTTAGGAATTCACATACTAATGCAAATTATCTCAGTGTTTTGCAAATGATATATTTTCCTGCGATTTCTTTTTTTAAATCTGTGCTATAATTTCCTATATTTTTTGCATTTTTGTGATTTATTGTAATTATAATAATTAAAAAATAACAGTGCAATTCATGTTTTTGTAAAAGTTTCATTTTATACAGAAATTTAAATAGATACTTAAAAACAAATACAATTTTTTTATTAACAATAAATGATTTTTAAAAGTGCTTTTTTCGAGACTCAACAATTTTTACTTCTTAGCACAGGAACCAACGACAAGGAGAATTAAATTAAATCTAAAATTTCAATTTGCTTATTTCTTAAAATATTCTGAAAATAATGCAGAAAACTTAAATCCTTAAGATTTTCATTCAAGAAAGGCTAAAAGTATTAACAGCAAATGCCAATAATCCAGAAAATTCTAAGTAAAAACCTGAAAATAGTTTTTTTAAAAGCATTATAGCGAAAATAAATTCTTATATTTAACTTTATTAAATGACTTGAAAAGATACTCTCTAAAAATGCCTCATTTTTAAGATTTAAAAGCCTCTT
Source organism: Nephila pilipes (assembly GCA_019974015.1). NCBI lineage: Eukaryota > Metazoa > Arthropoda > Arachnida > Araneae > Nephilidae > Nephila > Nephila pilipes. Next base: position 47,230 of record BMAW01068314.1, read on the forward strand.
CAATTTAAGTACAAAAAATGCAGATAAAAATCCAGTAATGTGAACATAATCTATCGTTTCACAATTTATTGAAATATACTTCGAAATCTAATATAACATTTATCTTATAGCGTTATTTATTTACATGTAATTTGTATCATAAAACAATTATTACCATAGCATTAATTTTATAATAGCCCTTAACAATATATTGTCATTTATCACTTTTATTTCAACGAATATATTTGATATTTTAATGATTCACTAGAGATGAATGCATTACACAATTAATATCAATGGAAATAACACTTCAAAATTCTAAATATTTACCATTAATTAAAAACGACAATTAGTTCTATATTAAATGCAAACTAGTTTAATCTAAATGATTGTGTCATTTAGAATGAACTATTTTGCGTCTAAAATAGTTACCATTTCAGTCGTTCTCTGTGACGTAAGGTAAGGGAATTCATTCATTCTCTGGTGAATTAACTTACTGCAGTATTTACATGGGAAATCGAATTAATGGAGCGAGTGAGACATTAAACTGATTAAAATGGATTAATAGCATTCTATCGGGACTAAGCATGAATTCCTTGATGAAATTGGCTTCTAACTGGAAAATTTACTATTCACTGTAGTTAAAATAGATTAAGTAACCTTCTATATATGAAGTGTATTAATTGATTACATTGGATTCATGTTAATATTATTCTAAATCAGGGTTTCCTGGACCAAATTCGGCCTGCCGTCTCAATTTAATCTGACCCGTAGCTTAGTATTTCTATGGCATGAAAAGAATTAACAAAATAAATATCACGTGTTGTTGTTACACATATAAATTTTAAAAAAAAAATCATCGTTTTGAGGATCTTGATACAAGAGCCAAAGACGCTTAAGTATTTTATCTCCATTTGGTAGTACAATTGAGGATCTCCAGTTAGATCATCAGATGGTAGTGATTGATCTACAAAACGATGATATGCCAAAAATGATGTTTAAAAGAAATGGCTCTAATCTCATTCAATAAATATACTATGGAATGTAATTCAGCTCGGGATATGCAGTTGCCTTTAGAAGTATTTACAAATGTGAATGGACATTTTCGAAAATGATGTATGAAAAACAGCAATAAAAACCAATATTCGCAGACGACCATTTCCAAGCAACATTTCAAATCTTAAATAACAATTTCAAACTTCAGTATGATGAAATAATATCCTAGAAAAAATTGTGTCATTTACTAATATGACACATTTGTCATATTAGTAAAAGTTTTAACCAATCCTATAGCATACTTATTATTTAATAAATGGAAATACTTTATTCGTTCTTTTGTGTCAGGATATGCAGCCTAAGGACTATGGTTGCGAGTTCGCAAAGGATGTTGTTTTCGGCAAGTCGTGGGTTAAAGTCCTAAAGCCTCCAAAAACCCATTCTATAGCGGAGCTGATGAACGCTTAGCCACCAAAAAGGCTATTGTTTTAGGTGAGGTGGTTTGGAGTACCAGATCATTTTTCAATTTTTTACCTTTTGCTTTGATTTTAATTACATTTAGCAAAAATATATTCAATTTAATTATTTATCGTTTGTTGTAATTTTAGTTACATGTAGCTGGTATAATATTCAATTTAATAATTTATTGTTTCCTTTAATTTTAATATCGGAAAAGTTTACTATGGTCCACTTCTATATATTTCATCGTTTACTCTTATTTTTATATTTAAATAATTAAGAAATTATTTTGAAAAAGAGCACTTCGGATGGCTAAGTCTGTTCTTTCAATATGTTGCATATAAATTTTATCTATTTTATTATGCTTATTTTATTTTACCTTTAACTTTTTCATATGTTCTGTAATCCAAGAGTTTTGCTCATATGGGAATTTCACTCAAATTCATTTTACTTCTCTTTGAGATGGTACAGTAAGAAATTCTTCCTTCAACAGCATACTTTTGAAAGGAGGGATATGTAATAGAATTTTAATGAGTTGTCTTCCACCTTAGTGACAAAATTTATTGAGACTGATCGTTTGCTTTAGTTTTTATATTTCAGCAGTACGTTGTTATTTAGCTTATTTGATATCTTATCGTTTGCTTAAATTTGGTATTTGATTCAGTAATTTTATTTTTAGTCGCGTAACCGTGTGGTTGTGGAGTATATAATATTGGTTTAATTGAATCACTTGTTATAACTATTTTAGTATCTTATTTGAAAACTGTAATAGTTAAGAATTATAATTGTACCGTTAGAATTTTGTCTTGAAGTTAGTAGAATGTAACAAGCAATGGTTTCTTGTAAAAGACTGTTTTTTTTATTCTTCTTAGGGAAATGGATATAAAAAAGCAAGTTACGAAGCTTTGTCTGGATGGATTTCTCTTACAGGTAGAACAGAACAACTTTAGTGTAAGGTACATTTGAATATTCAAGCACCATATATATATATATATATATATATATATATATGTGTGTTTGTGTGTGTGTGTGTGTGTGTGTGTGTGTGTGTGAGTTTGTGTAGCTTCTTGATGTTGAATTGTTTTCTGAATAAGGCTGTCATTAATATCAGTCAATCATGATGCTTATACATTTATATCGAATCATTTTACCAAATTTTTTTGTTCACGTTCTGCTAAATATAAAGTTTCATGGTTCATGGCTCACATAGGAAGCCTCAGCAGAATAACAGAGCATTTGATAGAGCATAACGCTTTTGTATTCCAAGGGAAAGAAAGATGGTTGCCTAAAATACTGTATTAATTCAACATTTTAAAATGGGTATCTGGATAATTCTACAAAATGTAACCTGCGTGATTCTAAAAATTAATTAATACATTTAAAAGCGAAATAAATTGCTTTTCCGATAAAGATAATAGTATATTAAAAAAAAGAAAAATTCAATTTGCATTGTCACACTACAATCATGGATTAAAATATTGAATAGTCATCATTTCACGTTAATTTCAAAAGAGTTATTCGAAATCACTTAATTTGCATATTACATAATTGACGTTAAGTTTGTAATCTAATTCTGTTAATTTGACCAAAATAATAAAGTTATTCATTTTAACTGTCTAAAAAACGTAAATTAGTTAACTTAGTCAAGAACAGCTTTTAAAAATGCACTTTTTAAACAAACAAGACGAAACACAAAATGAGGTTGAATATAATGTTAAATGCTCAAAATGCACAGTTAATGCTATATCAAATATCTTGTAATATATGGCTTACATATAAATTGTAAATGAATGGAAAGAAAAAGGATCACTAAATTCAAAGAGGACTGATTAGTGAAAAGGGCTGTCTTTCATAAGATCCCAATCAAACATCAATCTTAGTTGGAAGCTTATATATCATTGGTGACCAGAAAACAAATCTCGACTAGAACAGATGGCTAATCTAAAAGATTACTAATGCTAATCGGAAAGGAAACATTGCAAAGAAGAAGGCATGGCTCTTTGAAGGAAGAAGAATGATAGGTTTTTACGAGTTTTCAAACACAACACCTTACATTAGTGGGTTGCATATAATTTTGCGGTCTGAAGAATTTAAATTACAGGAATATGTTAATTAACATACATTTATTAAGAAAACAGCACCAGATTTTCAGTATGTATAAAATATTTCAAAATATCCTTATAAGCGAAAGAGGTAAGTTTACATTACTTTATACGTTAAGTACTTAGCAGACAAAGTGTGACCTGTTAGTTGAATGGTAGGCCAATAATACATTTTGGAAAATATGGAACCTACTGTTGAATACGGAGAATCAAAATTAAAATCTAGGAATTGATGTAAAATGAATTGAGAAGTGAATCATCAGTGAATCAGCCATGTATGTGAAAAAAATCGTCAGCTGTAAAGACACAATGAACTCTAAAAGGTGTATAAATGTACTAGAAAATGTCTTGCTTCATCAGTTTCTCAGAGTTAAGGAGATGCAAATATGAGTTTGGGATTAAATTTCAAAAGAACAGTATAACATTACACAAATTTACTACAACATTGAAGTGACATAAAAAAAAACGTAGTCAGCCTGGAGTAAGTTATTCGAGTTGTGGCTTTTAAATAATGAAACTGACGCTACAACAGAAGAAGAACGCAAGCGCCCAATCCCAGCGATTCACAGAAGTTTGGCATGAACCTTCACTTTCGAATGCAGTGTATCACGTTTCTGTAAATAATTCCGTATATCAGAAGTCTTCTTTCACATTATAGTAAGTATTTTTTTGCTTCCCCGAAAAAATGATAAGAGAGCAACATATTATTGAGAAATTTAAAAAAAAAAAAAATCGAAAAACCGCTACTTAAAACTATATTGTATTTAAAGTATTGTCTGACAATGAATTTTTATCGCACGCAAGAGTTTTTGACTTGCTTTAGCTTTTCCAAAATGACCGAGTAGACGCTGAGGGTGATTCATGCCGTAGTCGTCCTTCCATTCAAAATCGAATGATAATATCGCAAAAAATCAGAATTCTGGAACTATCTGACAGTCTGTAAAGTATTCCTGCAATTCTGAGACTATAGGAATTCACAAATAATCCGTAAAATCAAATATTTCCACCAAGACATTGCGCCGCCTCATTTATCCCTGTAAGGTAAGAGATTTCTATCCAAATACATAATCCAATTGTTGGACTATCTGCCTTATTCCTCGTATCTTGTGCCCTGCGAATTCTATCTGTTTACCAAATAAATTTTGTATTAAAAATTTGAACCCGTTGAAGCTGTGAAAGTGAAAGTGGCAATCTTCCTGAAGGAGCTGACAAATGAAGACTTTCAGTACTATTTCGAATAATGGAAGATTTGCTTGCAGCGTTTTAGGACCAAAGAAGTGGTGCATATTGAAATTGATTATAGGTAAATATGTATGACATGGAAATGAAATATTTTACAGTGTCAGTATTGTTATTTAATAGCCACGCCTCATAGAAAATGTGTGGTGTTTTCTCAAACGCAATGTCAGGAGTTCCAAATTACTCTAAATGAAACGTTGAAAAATGTTAAATAATTAGAATGGAATGAAATAACTAATGACAAATGTTTTAAGACAGTGAGCACCTACTCCAAAGCATTGATGCAATTATGTCTAAAGGACTACCAACCAAATATTGAATTTTACAAACAAAATGTATTACTTTTTAGTCTTGGGGATTAGTATTTTCCGTGCATAAAAGTATTTTACAAATTGAGAATAGTTGAGGGGTACTGAATAATTTTTTCGTGGCTGTTTATACAATAGGTAACGAGCTATAAACATGATTTTTGAATAAAACTTTAAACCAATATAATCGAATATGATTATCCAAAGTTTGTAAAAACAAAATGGGATCAGTTTTTTCCTTACCATTTTGTTCTTGAACAGTGGTTCCCAAAATGGTCTCTACGGTCCTCTAGTGGTCCATGGTATCATTAAGGAGGGGGAGTGGAAAATTAAATTGATTTGGAGTTTCCTGAACAACGTCAAAGGATTCATGCTAATTTAATATGAAATAATAAAATTGTGATCAATTTTTATTATTATGGAAATTTAAATAAATAACAAAAAGTAAAATGGTATCTATTTTTACGTTCTTAGTAAAATATAAATATAGGTGGGTGCTTAAAATACAGTATGTTACTTATGTCCTGAGTGTTATGTAATACCTTTTGTGAATGAACATTGACAAAACTTATTTCCACTGATTTGTCACTTGTAGTAACAATGGTCTTATAACTTATTTTAATTTTATTACTAAAATTTAGTTATTGTTTAATTTACTTCAATAAATTTAAGCTTTTAATTTCCATCAACACGCTAACTACAATATTCTAACAAAATGATAGCGAAATAACGATAAAAATAACTAGAATATTTCTTCAAACACGAAAATATAACAAAATTCACTGACACTCGTCTTTGACTTAATAGCTCTAGATAGCCCCAGGTACTTCAGTTAATAACAAGTACGGTACGGTACGAGACAGTTGGCCTAAAACAGGTTTATACAGGAATGCAATAACGCCGCTAGATGTAATAACTTGTCTCTGATATAAACACAATATAAAAGGGTCGTACATTGTACATCTAATGAACAATTTAGTTCTATGTTATGCTGATACGAAGTGTATAAACCAATTTTTACTGTCTTACATAAAAATAAGTTTTGTATTGGTAGTTGGAAGTTTTGGTATAGTTGCATTTTCTTATTGTTACGCAGATAGTATACTTTTGTTACGTAAGTATATTTGAATAAAATTGATCTCTTTTGAAAAAATTATATATCACATTTTTCAATATAGTTACTAACGTTAAGGGATTAGTTATATTATTACTTATAGTACAAACAATACAGTAATCCCTTAAGGCTCCCGTCTAGCCGCCATTTTGATTTCGCGGACGTAATGTTAATCCTATGGAATTTTGACTTTAATTCTCACATCTTTATTATTTGTTCTATTTGAATGCAATAAAGTGCATCTGAAAGAGCAAAAAATAATCTATGTTTCTGTGGAATTACTTTTTTCCTCCGATTTTTAAAAATATTTGAAATTTTTTTTTAAAGACCAGAAAACTCAAAAACGAATGATTAAAATAAGAATAAAAATATTTTTAAAAATCTTAGGAAAAAAGTAATTCCACAGAAGCATAGATTATTTTTTGCTCTTTCAAATGCACTTTATTGCATTCAAATAGATCAAATAGTAAAGATATGAGAATTAAAGTCAGAATTCCATAGGATTAACATTAAGCTAACGAAATCAAAATGGCGGGTAGACGGGAGCCTTAACATTAGTTTTGATACACTTGCATTGCTTGTATTGTTACGCAGAGTGTGTACTTTTGTTATTGCAGTGCATTTGAATACAATTGATTTCTTTTGAAAAGTTATATATCACATTTTTCAAAATAGTATATTGAAAAAGTAAAAAGTTAAAAAAAAAAGTAATCCCTTAACGTCTGTAATTTTTTTTAAAGCAGATGTTTTTTGAAAGAAGTTCATTATTGGGAATAAAATTCTTTTCAAAAATTAAATGAAATTTTATCCTTATGCCGAATAATTAATTCAAAAGGGTGTTACAACAGGTTTTCATTGAATAAGTTTATAATAATTAACAGTATTTTGCCACAAATAAAACATTTCATATATAAATTTTCTTAAAATCTTTTTTGTCCTTTTTAAGAAATAGCAGTATGAATGTGCCGAAAATACAGAGTTGAATATTTGAAGAATGGCTTTATTTCATCACCAGGAAATAGTATTTTACCTATGTGTACTCTATGTAATAAAACTATGCCAAATGATTCAATGAAACCTTCTAAGCTTAAGGAACATTTAATAAAAATCCATATTGACAAAAAAGATGAGGATTTAATGTTTTTTCAAACAGTCAAAGAAATATATTTGAAAACATCGTCACTGAACAACTCATAGGGACAACATCTAAGCGATATGACGATGGACAGCGTGCTTCTTATAACATTTCTTTATGGATTGCAAAGTCTGGAAAGCCAACCACATGTAGAGAACTTATTTTATCAGCTGTAAGTGAAGTAATACACACAGTGTTGCATAAATCATCTTTCGACATTATTAAAGAAATTCCACTGAGTAATAATACAGTACAAAGAAGAATTGACGAAATGGCTCGTTACGTAGAAAAATCTTTTTGTGGATACTTAAAAGCATTTGAATTTTCTATACAGCTTGATGAGTCCGCTTTACCTGGAATTGAAGCTTTACTTATAGATTATGTAAGATTTGTAAAAGAAGAAAAATGTTACGAAGAATTGTTATTTGCTAAATGTTTGGAATCAGATACGAAAGGTGAAACGTTATTTACTGAATTAAAAGAATTTTTGATGTGAAAGCTATACCTTTGACTAATATCATTTCCATTGCTACTGATGGTGCTCCGGTAACGGGAAGAAGATACCGAGGATTTCTGGCGTACTTAAAACAAGCTATTCCAAATGTATTTTCTGTACATTGCGTCATTCATCGACATCATTGAATCGCAAAAAGACTCAATGAACATTTGCATGGGTCACTATATTATGTCATTTTAGCAGTTAATAAAATTTAAAAGGAATGCCTTCAATGAGGGATTATTTGCTTAACTTTGTTAGAAAAATGATCAAGACTATAATCGCTTACGACTTCACACAGAAGTATGTTGGTTATCTAAAAGTGCATGTTTAAATCGATTTTATGCGCTCTTTGATTTAGTGTTGGAATTAATGGAAAGCAAAGACAATTGTTACATAATTTAATTAACTCAAAATAATAACATAGCATATATGACCAATTTATTTGCCAAATTTAACGACACAAATTTCAAACTACAAGGCGATCAATTAAATTCAATCAAATCTAAACGCAGGAGCAGCGTATTGAAATATCCACAATTTAGGAACTTATACCAATGTTTGAACAAGGATAAATCACATTCTGGTTACAAAACCAGATCCCAATTTTGCATCCTGCATTATAGGTTATTGTACAGAAATTGTCGACTGCTTTCCCGTCTTTTTATTTGTTAAAACGTGTACGTGGATTCAGAGTCGTTATGAACCTCATCACAAAAAAAAAAAAGAAAGAAAGAAAGAAAGAAGCCGATAAGGAGCTAGTGCTAGTGAAGATTTTCAATTGCTACCCACAAACATTGAGCAGGAAATAAATACATAAATTCTCATCAAATTCATTCCAGTAATTAATTTTTTTAAAAATTTTTATTTCACACACACACACACACACACACACAAACAAACAAAATTTATAAGTTCAATAAATTCTTCTTCAACAATATGGTTTTTTTTTTTTTGTTTTTGTAATTTTTATACTATGCATTTATGTAGCTTTTTCACTTGAGAGTTTGCGAGAAAGTTTTGACTACCAAATGGGGTTCATGGATCAAAAAGGCATAGGAACCACTGGTCTAGAAGGAGATTGAACTAGATCCAAAAGATCATTAATAAAAATAAAGGCAATTGTACAGATTCTACTGGTCGAAAATTCTGGAGCATCCAATGTCTTAAGTTCTCTTCGTTATCCGAATTGTAATTGTGAACCACAGTCAGAGGAAGATAATTATACCTACGCTAATACTCATCTCTCTATTCCCAAGCAATACCAATGTTGACCAAAAAGGACCTTGAGCACCGACAGATTTAAAATGAATCAGCTGCTTTATAAAACGATTCTTTAATGCATTCACGTCACGTGATTTGAATGAAACTCCTGCGACCCCAATTTTGTTGCCATAACTATTACAACTGCTGCAAATGTGATAGCACTCTAATGAACTTAATGTAAATGCCTCTGCTCTACAAATATAATTTATATGCATTTGAAATTAAAATGAATAATATAATGTTACTACTTTATTATTAACATCAAATGTTAAGACTATAAATCGCATAAATTGATACAGTTCTTATAAATTAGTAAGCAATTTTCAACGAATCCTATTTGCAATCAGAAAATATATATAATTCCAGAAAGATAATCGTTGCTATTTAAAAATAAAACTATCTCATGATTTTGTTTTATTACTTCTCACCTTCAGAGGAATTATTTCTCTCTCCTGGTATGATGTGGTAAATGACAGCGTTCAAGACATAAATCCGACCTTTTATTTAATTTACTATTCACAGTAGATTCGAGAAAAACCTGCGAACTAACAGGAGGACAACATTACTGAAATTGTAAGATTTCTTTTAATGCAAGAAGATATGTGGAGAAAATCTATACTAAAGGCATATGCTAATGCAGGGCGTTATTTCCATAAATACGGTGAAATATTTTGATTTCATATATTTGAGGAATGGCAGAAGACTACCAAAACACCAAAAGGACATAATCATTTCCGCTTCCTAAATAATTTTTTTTTCTTGTCTAAGAAAATATTTGTAATTTGTGTGAAGTATACTTGGATTAAATATTGCATATAATAGTCAAGAAATAATTCTTATAAATGTGTGAATTATACTCGGAAACATTAAATGAGGTCTTCGGGAGAATTAAGAAAAATATCATAATTGTCAATCAATGTATTTCGAAACTGATTAAGTATGATAATGGGTTTGTATGGTAAATGGTAAAACATTATGAAAGTCATTAAGTGGAGTTCAAATATCGTCATAAAAATATTCAATAATATTTTAAGATCTAACTAAGAAACTGAATTTATTATGAGTACGCATAACATTTACGTTACGATTTGTATTAAAAGGGATATAAATAATTCTAATTAAATTATTTAAAGCTGAAAAGTTTATTTGTGTTGCGAAATATTTTAAAGATATGTTATTAATTATAAACAGTGTGACTTTACGATAGAATGCCCAAGAGTTCTCGTAATAACACTGCCTTAGAAGTTCATGATGCAAAAATACAGATTTCTGCTACGGGCGTGACGCGAAATTCTTTGCTAATTCATTACTGCTTATAATGATTTCCAGGAAGAATTTGTCTGCTCAAGGAAAGGTGTTTTTTTTTTGTCGAAAGTTTTTGTCCTCTCCAAAGTTTTTAATGTAGGGAATTTAAGTGACCAATACGCATTTGTGAAATTTTGCATCCTGCTGAAGAAAAATATCACAGCAAGTGATATGATATGAGAAGAGATTACAAAGATGGAAGTTTGAGAAAATTCAAGTGTACGACTGATTTTTTTTAGTTTAAAAATTGAAGAAAAATCAGTAGATGAAAATAATAGATCTGGTTGTTCATTGATTGCCTGAATATTCGAAAGTATGAAACAAATTCAACACCTAGTGCTTGAAAACTTACGATTAATCATTAAACATGTAGTGGAGTTGAAAATATTGTCTAGGACCTCGAATCAAAAAATTGCAGATGAATAATAGTGGATGAAAAGGTTCACAGCTAAATTTATGTTTGTGTTCTGATTGATCACCAAACAGAGTCATCTCAATGCGTCAGTTATTTTCTTTAAATACAGCAAGACTCTTCTGAATCTTACTTACTTTAATACGCTCCGTGAGATTTCTTCTTGTTTCTGTCCATAAATGAACACATGTGTGTTCTGTAAAAGAATAAATGTAGATCTTTTAAAAAAGTACGTTTTGCGCTGTGACCTATTCTTCTGTCTACACATATTTCAAACTGTTTCAAAAATGAAAGAAACAAAAATTACGTTCCATTCCCATGCTCTTGAATTTGAATTTATTAAGTAATGCTTAAAAGTTTTCAAAGAGTTTCAAATAAAATTTTTAATTTAGTAAAAAAGTTGTGACGTAAAGTGATTTGCGGTTTTCTCTTTTTTTAAACTCAGGGACTTTTTAGTAATTTTAATTCCATAAAATTATCACTTCTTGCCAACCAAATGAAAAGTGATTCAACAAATTAGATGAAAATAATAAGTGTAATGAATTTAATTAGGGATAGTGATACTTAAGCGAAATAGTATTGAAAGGATAGTGAAAGAAGGCAGATGATAACGACTAGCTGAAAGACGTTTGGAATTTGGGAAAACTACTGTAATTAATATTTGATAGTAAAACTGGTTGGAATATACTCTTGATTAAAACAATTGGATTCAAATTTGCTATATTCGATAAATATATCAATCGATACTAGTCAGTTGGTATGATAAGACTTTATTGTTCAAATATAAGCAAAGGATAAAGTAGGATAAGAGCGATTGAGAGGGACTTAACATACATTTAGCGCAGAAAGTTAAATAAACTTTTTTTTTTTTTTGCAGATTCCTCTTCAGATAGATTTGAATGATAATTGTCTTTTAAATTATACTTTTAAAATGTCTGAGAAATTTAATAATGAAAGAAACTGAACAACAAAGTAAAGCAGAGACAATGATTGATAAATGATGAACATATTAGTTGAAAAAACATTGCTCTGCCTCTATTTCAAAAAAACAAAAACAAAACAATTCAAATGTCTGCCCTCAATAATCAATTTTAATATGAAATGTGTTTGTAATACTTCAATTTTCTACCTCTTAATTGCATATGCTGTATTAAATTATTACTTTGGTCAAGAAATTGCTGGAATATCTAGTACGAACAAATTACTAAATTATCATAAATTCATTTTGAATACCCCACGTCTATGAAAATCCAAAAGTTTCATCAAAAACATAAGAATATACTTCAGTTAATTCAATAAAAGGAAATTTGCCTCTTTATAAAGTATTTCTAAGAACACAAATATGTGTACCTAGTGATTTAAATTCTTACTAAAATATATTTCTTTATATGATATTAATATTATACACATTATATAATTCCAACCTGTGAAGGGTAAAAGGCATAAAATATAGAAGAGAAAATATTTATTTAACGAATCGCTGTGTGAGTGTGGGACGGGTAAGATATTTTATTTCATTCAAGAGCTGTTATTGTGAAAAATATTAAAGAAAGATGAATTAAAATACTTTAATCTGAGAAAGCAAGTATGAATATTATTAAAAGGATAACAAAAGTTCAGTTTTGAAGTAATTCTTAATGCGTTAAAATTTTAAGTGGTAAAAATTAAATTACTTTTATCAAAATAAGTTAGGAAAATGATACCCTATTGTACAAATATTATATCACTCATATATGTTTCTTTTCAGTAATTAGCAATATTTCAAAAATATTTGTGTAATTTTTTATTTGTTTTTGACAAAAGCTTTTAAAAAGTGAAATAATGTATTTATCTTTTAATCTCTTCTAAATTTTTATCTTTCCAGCACAGTGGTTTCACGATAAAAATAATTAAGAACAAAAGGAGACTAGTATTGCTTGTGCCCCGCTTAGTTTCGAATTTTATTTATTCGAATTTATGTAAAATAAGTTTGAATTTTTCTGATCTTCCAATGATTCCGATACTTCGAATTCCCAAAATACATATAATTAAGAAAAATCTTCAATTATATCCCATAATTCAGAATTATTTCACTTTTATCGGATTAAAACTTATTAATCGCATTCATTGGATTAAAACAATTATAGGTATAATATTCTAGCTTTTTGAAGAGATTCATGTATTTTTCATTCCTTAAACATAAATTAACTAATTCAGTGAACTTAAATTAAATTACTTTAAGTTGAGCAACATAAAATTGAATTAATTTGATTTGTTTTGAAGTGATATGATGTGTGACTATTGGTTTATAAATTCATTATTTCCAGTATATACATATTCAGTTGCAATAATATGGCAATTACCTATTTTGGACGATGGCGAGAAATAGCCAGTCGTGGAAGGCACGTGACAGCTCTAGTAGTGTAGGGTATGTACAGGATCTAGGAAAAAATTTGAAATCGTGTTACAATCGTTAGAGTATAGCAGAAACGGAGCGATTTTATATTACGTCCTCAAGGATTAAATTTGTCTGCCGAGTCAAGGGTACAACATTTCTGAAAGGATTATTTTATGAACACTTCAAAGTGCCAATGTGTAAAAATGTACTCTTCCTGGCGAAATATCACTATTCAAAATTTGTGATTTTGTAAACGTAATGCATCATGAGTCACAGGCTTGCTTTAATGAATAGACGTTCACCCGCTGACTTAGTTGATCGTTGACGTAAAGTAAAAGTGTATATTTCACGATAATTAGCAGACATTACTGTGAATGGGATTCCATACTTAAAGGCTGGTTAATATATTTATACTAACGGTTTCGTATCCGTAATGCAGGTTGGAACTTGCCCACAAGTACCATAACTGAACGGTCTTTGAGTGGTTACACTTCTTTTCTGTGCTGCTTCAGATAGATATCGTAACCGCATGAAAATTCCGAAAACACACACTCTCAACAATTTCTAGAAAATTCTAACCTGGATTGTTTGACTTATGATTTCGAAAACTTTTTGTGGTATAATCTAAATGCAAACAATAATATAGAAAGCATAATAGATTAGTGAAAAGTATGCATTTGTATTTGTGCATATGCCCAACCCTTCTCACTGATTGAGTTCACTCAGTATGATGACATTCTTCAGCTGGACAATGTGATTTATCATTTAGTTAGCCATGTATGTGTGTGATTCGAACAACAATAGGATGAGTTTAAGCACTCTTTTGATCTCCAAACTCTTCGAATTTAAGCCAATTTCATAAACTGTGAACTGCCACAATCAGGCAGGTCAGGCCAGGAATTCTCAATAAGTTAACCCCGGATTACTCAACATGGAAATGGAGTTGAATTCCTATGAGTGTCTCTCAGAAAATTATTGACTAGTATGAGGCCTTTCAGAAATTTACTGACAATTTAAGTTCCTATGAGTATCTTTTAGAAAATTACTAAATTTTTTCTTGAGAGTTTCATAGTGGTACGCTCTGTGAAAAGTAGTCCATTGGACTTCTGATAAGTGGTTACATTTTTGCTACTGAAATATGTAGAATAAAAAAAAATTTTAGAAAAATATAGCTCCGGCTACCTGGTCTGAAATGCTTTAAGAAATTTTGTTTGTAGTGGAATTCAGAATAGAATCTAGCCTTTTATCAGTAATGTAAAAATATGCTATTTTTATCTCTGCCTTAGGGAATATTTCATTAAGATTTTACAATAAAAATAATTTTTATTGCTAATTACTAAAAGGTAAATTGTAAAGTCCCCGGCTTACCATAGTAAAACACATTTTTTTTTGTCAAAATTAGTTTTTTTATTCAATATAATTCCCTTCAAGGGTGATACACTGATTATAGCGACCCTCCAACTTTTCGATACCATTTTTGTAGTACTATTTGTCTTTTGCTTCAAAATAGGCCTCATTTTCGGCGTTCACCTCTTCATTCGACGAAAATTGCTTCCCAGCGAGCATTCTTTTGAGATCTGAGAACAGGAAATAGTCTCTGGGGGCCAGATCTGGAGAATACGGTGGATGTGGAAGCAATTCAAAGCCAAATTCATGGATTTTTTCCATCGTTTTCACTGACTTGAGTCACGGTGCATTGTCTTGGTGAAGCAGCACTTTCTTTTTCTTCAAATGCAGCCGTTTTTTGGCGATTTCGTCCTTCAAACGGTACAATAAAGCTATGTAATAATCGCTGTTGGTGGTCCTTCCTTTTTCAAGATGGTCAATATAAATTATTCCATGCGCATCCCAAAATACAGATGCCATAACCTTGCCAACCGACTGTTGCGTTTTCCCACGTATATATATTTCGGTCATTGGAGCCATATTACATAAATTTGTAGCTAAAATTTACAGAATGATATTTTTGAAGAAATCTTTGCATAGCTCTGTTATGTATAATTTTGATGTGGCGGACATTAATAAGTTACAATTTAAATACTTCATTTGTACTAAAAAATAATTTATAATAGTTACAACCCTCAAATCAGAAACTATTCTGAGATAAATGGCTAAAAATGGCATTTGTACTAAAAAAATAATTTATAATAGTTACAACCCTCAAATCAGAAACTATTCTGAGATAAATGGCTACAGAATGTTTTGAAGTTGAAGTTATATTTTACTGAATATTTAAAAAATTTCATTCTGTAAATTTAAAAGGTTTATTAATATATCAGTCATCAACATTGAATAAATGAACCAGAAGTATTGGAAATTGATGTTAAACGCTGTTATAAACTTAAAAGTTTTGAATTAAAAATGAATCTAAAAATGTTTAAAATACAGGTTCATTATATGACTAGACGAAAAAATGTACAATCGAAAACATAAATCAAATGTAAAATTTTTCTCTCAAATGTTTTAAGCTACAATTAAACTGCTCTTATATTAAGCGTGTTATTTAATGGAATTTTAAAGGTTGAATTTGGGTTAAATATTGATTTTAAGCCTCCTTTCAAACTTAAAATCGTTTCCTCTTCAAGACAGCCATCATGCTGCCACCAGAGACAACTGCAATAGTACTTCGTTCAGTTACGTATTGCTTTTCTTGTTTATTTTAAATGTTCACCTTTGCATAGGCAATACGACACCAAACATGCAGAAGTTCTACTTATATCTATAGATATTTCACATTTTGGATGATGATTTATTTTATTTTCATCACCATAGAGAATATTTATTTTAAATGTGTTGATATTTCACAATAAATATTACTTTCGATGTTTTAGTCTATTATTTCATTTTGAAGAAAGTAGTAATAATATTTTATTTTAAAATAATAATTTTTATTTTAATCTTTTAAATATAAATATATCCTCTAACACTTATTACTTGATTCAAATAACATTAAAATTACCAGATTTTCATCTCTTATTGAATATTGTTGATCTTCTCTAACATTCATAAAAGTTGATGCTTCGTATCAAATATATCAGAGCTATTATTTTATGAAATATATTTTCTTAATTTAATTACTTTCTTGAAATTTTCTGGTAAAAATTTATTCTGAGATTGAATGCTTTGCCTCAACTTTGAATTTATATGTGTGAGTTTTCTTGTATTTTATTTATTAAAATTATTTCCCTGAGTTTAATATGGCTGCTTCACCAAGTAATAAGTTATTCAAGCTATTACATTTAGAATTAATTTTCATCAGGCATTTTTATCCTTTCATCTGGTTATTATGTTTAATTCAATCTTAGAAAATAATAGTTAGATGAAAGTTAGACATCTTATTAGACTTTGTACACCTTGGTAAGAAGTACCTGTTAGTAAAATTAGCAGAAAACATAAAGGTTTTTCGATTTAGTCTAATTCACACAATCAAAAGAACTTGAAATCCATTCTTACAGTCATGTAGTACTATATTTATGAGAAAAGTATTTCATTGACGAAAAGTGTAGAAGATATTTTACTATTAGCAAATGGAATAAAAGTGAAAAGACTTTATTAGATGGATGAGCATTAAAACACAGATCTAAAGTAGGAAAAGAACGATTGATAGGACAATCTATGTAAGGTATTACCTGAATCTACAAGGTTGCGAGGCTATGTCGCATCCCATATTGAAAACAGATTATCTAATAGTTTTGAGCTAAAAATCCCATTCCTCAAATGCATCTTTTCAGTATTTTACATGTTCTTCATGGTAAATCACGCAGAACATCAACCTAAAACGCTTACTCCTTAAGTTCAATGAGCATTTGAATCTGGAGAAAACGCTATCTAATAAGTTGTCGGATGTCTAAAGCTTTCTGGAGTTTCTTAGATAATGCCGTTTGTATCGTCCATGCGTTGTCACGTAAAAAAGGAAGACAGAATCATTAGCGTCGGAAAGAACTTGCGCGCGAGAAATAACTTTCAATTGTAACAATCTCATTAATTGAACCTTTACAAAAATGAGGGACTCCATCCGCTCCATTCAGCAAATATGTTATCCGTAGTAGAAACTTTGATAGGAACAACCTACTTCTAGTATATTGTATACATATGTATATATATATACCATACTTATCATATATTCGTATTATAAATGCACTATATATGTATATATGATATGTATATTATACAAGATTGAAATTCCATATTTATGTATAATGCCACTATAATGATGTGATGTATTGTCATATAAATATTAGTACTCACAATACAAAGTAATGTTGTGTATAAATCGGATCACATAATATGATTTAATTCTGATCTTAATCTCTAATGAGGCGGTATAAACTGAGAGGATATTTGATTATCCTTAAATGTAGTTCATTTCCCTTCTTCGACGTCATTTTCGCTGTAGTGCGAAATCAAGAGTACTATCCAATCAGTATTTAATGGTACATCTTTTTTAATTTGAATTTTTGCAATTAAGGTACCTTAATCTGTGTATATTTGAAACATGTGAAGAGAAATACACGGATTATTTAAAGACTGAAATTTTCTTCAAAATAAAATTTTTTAACTCAATCTTGAAATTTATCTAGGAGTGACTGTAATCTCTGTCAAGATATATGAAAAATAAAGTTTGAATTACTCTTGTCAGTGGTGGAAGACTTGATGTTTAATTTACTATTTAATATTAAAGGTTCAGACACAGTGACATTTATGAAGGATGTTAGTAAAACAATTCTGAAAGACGTTAGTTATATGGAAAGTTTTATTCGTGAAATTGTGTCTGACTGGTAGATGGATGAATAGTCAGGGCGTTTGTTTCTTCCATACGTTCATTATTTTTAATGTGAACACTACATTTGAAGCTGTTGTGACAATCTAATTAAAAGATTTTTGTGGTTCAAAGTTTTTCTTGTGACTTGATTTATTGGATTAGTAGAAATATAAAGTATCGTAAATAAATAGTATAATATGATTATTATTGCATATATATATATATTATATAATTTCATATACTATATCTGCAATAATTAATTATTATAATAATAGATGCTTTCTATTTCTTCAATTATTGCTCAGGTTTTATTATTGATTCATGATTCGTATTTATTAAGATAATTTTTGCTGTTCTTTTTATGCAGGCTTAATGTGGTAGAGTACACATGTTTGCTCTTCTGGAACTCCGCCTGACTTCTACATGTAAATATTAGCACTGTTATCAGCGTACTACAGCCTTCTTACCATGTAGATTGTAGATGATTCGAGAGACGGGATTTTGGATATATGTTGATTCAACAATCTGCATGATGATGCATCTCCGTTGTCTCTCTCTCTCATATATACTCTCCC
>BMAW01068314.1:70372-91451 GCA_019974015.1 Nephila pilipes
TAATGAAGTTTAGCCCAATCACTTGGCGCAATTTGAATAATTGCCAAACTTGGCAATTTTTTTTTTTTTTTTGGCTGAATATTAAGTCCGTTTCGTGGACCCATTTAGCAACATTTGGCAAAATACTACCAAATAATGCCTGTCTCTAAGAGTGGTTTGACTAAACTGTATTCCAACCATTTAATTTATCGGATTAATTAATTTTAGTTAGTTTTAACGTTGTTATGTATTTCACTTGGTGTGTGTCTGTATGTATGTGTATCAGTGTGTCATCAAATTGTCTATTGTTAAATTAACCAACTTCCCATGAAGCTAGAGCTCTGGGATCCGTTCTTATTTGCCTAACAATGCAATATTTAGATATTTGTGACCAGTTTTAACTAATACTTTAATAATTTTTTTAATAAACTTTGCCACCCTATAAAAACGTTGTTTTTAAAAACGTTGGTTTTTATTTCAAATTATGTATATATATATTTGTCTGTGTGTGTAATCAAATAAATACAAAAGAAATATGCTATCAATTCATTATTTCGATTAAGTTATTGTGATTTTAATAGTAAAATATTTTCTTAACATTCCACTGCTAGATTTTTTACTTAATTTTTTTTCTTCTTCATCATTCTTTTAAGTTATTTTTTGCACATGGGAATCAAATTTTTTGTTCATTATTCTCAACTTAAGTTAACATTTTAATTCAGTATCAATTTACAAATATGTTTTAAAAGTTTTTAAATAAAATAAATTTAAACACTACTCTCACATAAATATTGACTCATATTTACGATTATGAATTTACATATTATTATTCGTCTACTTTCACTTATCGTACCATACTTCAAATTTTGTAATTTATCAATGAATAATGCATGAATGGTATGAATTTTGTACAAATATTTTACAATCAAAATGAATATGATACGAATAATTATATTGTTCTTTAGGTGTAAAATGATGAAAATAATAATAAAAAAGTGTTTGTTTAAATTTAGTGTTATGTTGGGATACTCTATGAAATTTATGTTATGTATAATATCATTTCAATATTAGTTTTATTTGAATAAAATACTTTAAAAACAATTAATTATTTATCATCAAAATCAATACAATACACTTGAGTATAAAATACTTTTAGAAACTAAATTTAGCAAAAATATAAAGTAATCCTCAAGAAATCAGGCGAAGTATAAATGAATATGAGAAAAACATTTAATCTACAAATTCCATCTACAAACCTTCACAAATTTTTTTTATTCGCTTCTCTTTAATTTAAAAGTCAGTTTAATTGGATATCACAAACGTTTCAATTAGAATGGCACATCTGTTGGGATCTGCAGGATCGCAGCACATTTTACCCTTTGAATTTACCAGATAAAATGTTACTCGATGAAATTTTTTAAAAATTAGTTTTTTGGATTACTAATCTGGTATCATTGTAAAAATGGAATTAATCCATATTTTCACGAAAAATTACAGGGACATCTATCTTGAAATTTATTATATGTCTGCATTCCAGCTAAATTAAATGAATTCAAGAATTCTATGGGAAAATATATTACTTCATCTTGATTCAAAACAATATGTATTAATAAATAAGTTGCTATTCCACCTGGTAAAACCTCATAAATGCTGAAGTTAATAACATGCACATTCGCTTTTTAGACTAATTATTCACATTTGTTGATTAATTTTATATTGAGAGGTATATATACGAATACAAAAAGAAATTTTGACACAAGAACCATGGCTCGTTAAAAGCTCATTTGGAGAAAAGCGTAAAATTGTGAGCATAAGAAATAACGACATGTAACTTTGGAGCAAGATATGCCAGCAATAAATATCCTGGTGATTCCTACTAGAAAATACGTTTATTTGGCACTTTTGGACTTTCGCCAAAATCCTGAGCAGTTTGAGGAGTTTATCATAGATTAGTTTCGATAAATTATTCAATTAAACAATTTCTATTATCGAGCTGACTGTACCTGCTTCTTCTGTGGTTGCACTTTGATGAGAATAGACTGGTCGTTGCATAAATTTTGCAAATAGCATTCTTAAGTTTTTGAGACATTCAAAAATTTTAAATTACAATTTGAAAATATACGTTTCAAATTAATTCTTAATAAATTATAAATAAGAGTATTTTAATTTTGTAAGACTGACTGCTACAACTGTATTTTTTTATTAATAATTTTTTTTGATAAATTTACTTTAAAAAAATAAGGGAACAATTCTTAAAAAAAAGTTTTCCATATTTGAATATTTATATTATTTCTTAGTGATAAAATTTTATGACATTGTTTTATGCAAAAATGTGTATATTTATATTCCATAAAAATTAATACTCCATTATAAAAACAAATTGTACTCGTTCACAATTAGTTAAAATTCAAACTATCTTCTAGTTTTCTATTTTACTAATTTAAATTAAAATCAAATAATAACCTTTGAGCTCTATCTCTATCTCAAAGCCGAGTAAATGAGATCTTTCTTCGTCTGTTTGATTGAAAGTTTAGCCGCATGACTCATCTAACGTAAATGGACATACGACAACGATGAATTGAAGAATTCCAAGGAAGCTGTTCTGGGAACTAAGATATATCGAACCAATATGATTTATAGAATTAAAGAAATTTAAAATAAGGCTCCATTTGTTATGAAAATTTTAAAGTTCTTAAAAACTAAGAACATAAATCATGATCTGAAATTTATAAAAATTTCTGAATAATGAATATCATGAAATATAAGTACACCAACCAATAGTAAACCTTTTCTTCGCTGATGTCTCACATGTTAAAACAAGAATAAATAAAATTTAGCGAATGCTTTATATCAAATTATACATACATATAATACTCAATATTTCTAGAAATGCTTATTGCATAATATGTCATGTAAGCTGCAAGTATTTTTAAAGCAAAATTTTACTCTTTCTTCATTCGAAAGATCAATCTGTGTAAGATGTTATTTGTCTGCAGATTTTCCTTGAAATATAATCTCTCTCTACGTAATCTAATATTTTAGGATTCTAAGGAAAACAACATTCAATTTGATTGTTTATTCTGAAACTTATCATTCCATTTAATTTTTTTTCAAAATGAAGCAAAATTCAGCGAAAAATACGTAGGAACTCTCATTTATTTCTCATTTTTTATATATTAAAAACTACGAATAATAATTTACAAAAATATTTAATGTTTGCAAAATAGATTTGATATATAAATTTGTTATTTTATTCTAAATGATGTTTTTAACGAAATATTAAGAATTAAATCCAATTTTTGTGGATTAACCTTAAAATACTACCTTTTAAATGTGCTGAAGTATCATTCGAGAGAAAAAAAATGTTTCTTTTCTTCTGTTTATCCTTTTATTGCAAGTGTAGTTAAACTAATCTATGACGTAAAAAGAAATAATTTTTTGTTAATCTGTGTAATATCTTAAAATCTAATTTTATCACCTATGTTACCATATTTTATTAAATTACTTTTTAATAAATAACTTTATCCTCCATACAGAGTGCGTGATGAAATTTAGTGTAATTATTAGTATTTTATTATTTTGATCAATATTTTTGTAATGATTGATATTTGAAAATTGTTATTAACTTTTTAATAGTTTCACGTGTGTGTAGCTTTACTATGCAATCTGCTGTTTAATTAGATTTTAACCAGAATTCTTTTAATTTCTCCATTAGTAATTTAATGGCAAAAGCGTTTTTACTATTTTGGTACATTTCTTAACTTTTGTTAATAGTCTCTCATCTTTGTATAGAAACTATTTTATACTTCTGTGAAACTTTATTAAAACTAAAATAAATTTAGAAAACAAAATCAAGTTGATTCTAATTCAATCTAGCATTATCAAGGCATTTTAACCTTACTAGTACTATGGTGCCCCACAAATTCAAGGGAAAATACTTTATTCCGCAAAATATTACATCCCATGAGATGTATATCCTATCTAGTTTATATTAAGACAAATACGACGAATTTTGTGATGATGGTTCAAACTTAACGGATTTTTTTATGAGTTTTATATAAAATATTAAATTAAAGTTATGTTGGATATATAGGAAACTCAGGAAAACAATTTAATGCATATATCACGGGAATGAATTTCAAATATTCAAGTTAATAATTGCTTCCAGCATTCCGCAATAAATATGAATCTAAGAGTTATTCCTCCCATTATATCTGTGAGTTCATCAAGATATTTCTCAAATTCTTAAGAATTACAAATTTTCAAGACATAATTTTCCGCAAATAGAATTCAAAATGAGAGTATTTTATATTTTTCTCTTAAATAAATTATAAACTTACGAATTTTAGCTCAAAAGTTCATTCTACATATATAATAATTTATCTTGATACAATTACTAAATTTTTCAATTTCATTCCCAAAAAATGTGTATTGGTGAATAAAATATTTCATCGTAATTTATTTATATTTTGAGATAAAAATTTGAATTGATAAAAGTAAACGAAAAAATTGTTTCCTTATTTTTAATACATATTATATTACATAAGTTTCCGAACTTTATTTCTCATTTTTTGATATACAACCACTGAACACACAATAAAAATATTTATTAAAAATATTAGGATTGTATAAAACATTTTAGGATTTCTTAAATAACTTTAACTATCCATTTAAAGCCATGACAAACATACTTTTTCGCTTTCTTATAATTATATTTGTGTAACAAAACTCTTTTATGCTTCTATGTTATCCACTTCCTATCAACCAATTGAAATCTAATGAAGGGTATTAATTTTATAAATAACTAATTTAAAAGGTACTAATTTCTTAATCATAATTTTTATAAGATTTAAAAGTTATATTTTTTGTTTTTTAGAAAAATTTTGTTAAGATAAAAATGTTTCAACTATGAATTTTAATTTTCTACTACGTTTGTTTGAATTTTAGATGATAATTTGAAATTATATCTGTAGCAGTATGAAAAATATTCACTATTTTATTTTGTTGTTACTGATTACTCAGTTGACTTTAGATAAATAATATTAAGTTTATTAACTGAAAAATGAGATACAATAGTAAATTAATTTCTAAATTAGGCATATGTGATAAGTACATGAATAAAATATTACTTTAAAATTTTGCTGTCAAAATAATTTCAAATAATTCTGAACTTCATTTCGTTTCGATTTATATTTCTTATTTTCTTTCTTGTTTTATCCTAAATTTATATTATTACATACAGAAATCCAATAATGCTTGAAGAGATAGAACAGCATCCATGGTAATACAAGAATAATTCAATTTTCCCTTTCCTTAAATTTCACACACATAAGGTAGAGGAGACAAATTAGTTAGAAATATCTTAAAATTTCGTGCTTAAAAGCTTATATATTACAGTTGTTATGCATTGTATATAAATATTTCAGTACTAAAGTGATATATGTATGTTTTCTTTCTGAAAGATACAAGCAAATATTTATACATTTATCACGATATAAAATATTCTCAATAGCCGCAATATATCTCAAATCTTATTATAATTGAATAATTCCTTCATATTTAAACAAAATAAAATATTAAAATGCATAATATGCAGGCAATATTTGTGAATTCATAAGGAAAATTATGTTAATTATTTGTAAGCATAAACTAGGAATTGAATATTTGTATATAGGAGAAAGTAAGATAAATGTGTATCTTTTCATTTAATTTAAAGATTGGTTAATTGTATTAAAACAAAAATAACTATTAAACATTGTTGTAAGATTGCTCTCAATAGATAAAATCTGTTTTCAAACAAAACATCACTTTGTTTTGTGCATAGTGTATTTCTTAGGAAAGAAAAAAAAATTCTTAACATTGTCCCGGGTGTATAGTTTTAAGTATAGTGTCCTCAAACGACAGGCAGTACATCATTTTCCAAACAAAACGTGTCAAAATATTTTTCGTCTCTCTTATGGAAGAAATGTTTTACATTAACATATATTTAAAGTAGAAGCTCTCCCCACATATCATTTTGCATGAAAAGAGAAAACAATATCGTCTTTCTTGCTTCCACAGTTCTTCTGGAATGAACCTTAGATGGTAAATCAAGCAAAGGATCTGATTTCGGGGTATATTGAACGTTTTCATTTACTTAACCCTCTTAGTTGCGGTAAAAAAGCGCCAGAAAAGTTTGTAATCTAAGATAAAATAAAAAGTCTAGTTTGCCTTAATTTGGTTCGTAATACTTGTTTTTCAGGAAAACAATTTTTGTATGTTGTCAGGTTTCAGATAATATATTATTATTTATTCTTTTCAGACTTTTTAATTACAGTATTTTTAAATTGAACATTCAACGTAACTGGAAGAAAATCATTATATTTATTTACTTCAGGAGTAGATAGAAAACAATATTTTGTTACGTACGGATATTGAAAGATTACATTATTAAAAAAATTAATAGCATATGGGCATTTATATCTGAGATTGAGAATATATAATCATGTTTATGTGAATATTTGGTTATGAAGAAAATATACTATACTTAACTTATTTTAAAATTATAATTTTTCCTGCATTTGTGGCAACAATAGTCTAGTGGTTATGGTTGTGAACTCGCAGCCGATGTAATTTTCGTCGAATTATAGGTTCGAGTCTTGGTGATACTAAATACCAGCTGTGTAGCAGTAAATACAGGTGATGCATATTAAATCTACTGAGACTCTAAGGCCGCGATGGATGGAGAAGGTGTGGAGGAGAACATTGAAAAGTAGGATGCCAACCCAGTATCATCCTCGCCTTTAGACCGAAGTTCAAAATTACGAGCTCAGTTGCCAATTACACTTGTGTTGTTTCTAAGTGCGTTGTTAATAAACAATTACATGACAATTTTCTATGTTTTTGAACTGAGCATAAAAACCGCATATTCCCATTGGATTATTGTAAAATGTTTTGCATAATTATATAGAGAATCTGATTGATTTTTATTTTACCGTCACATTTAAAAGCAACACAAAGCTATTATTAACAGATCTTGTAATATTGTTGTACATACATTTGACGAGGACTACATAAAATATGGTTGCAAACTCTCCTAACTTTCCCACCATTATAATGTTAAAACTATGAGTACAAACAGATTTAACATGCATTACTATTACTAAACCATGGATACTTGGCGGTATTATGACTACACCTCACGGTCCATTATAAACTATCTAGCAGCCACAATTCCCTGACTATTACTGCCACTATTAAAAGAATGAAAAAAAAAGTAAACTTTATTCAAATTTTAATTGAAATCCCTCATTAACTCTTAGAGATAATTTTAAACAATACGAAGTGATATTGAAATAGATATGCTCGTGTTTACTTTGAACTATTGATCAGTAAAGCATTTTATATTTTACTGTAATAATAATTTAATGCAATTGGTTTTTACTGCGTTTTATTTTGACTATCGAAATAAATTTTACGTGAAATATTTTAATATTTATAGCGAAACAAGTGAACCAGTAACTTGCAATTTTAAACTGGTGCACAACCTTTTATAGTGTCTTTATTTTAAATCACATGCCTTATCTGTAGAGGGTAATTAAATGATATTTTGGATTTAAGTGTTTTATGACGGAAGAAATATGAATATCAGAGAATGCTGAAGTTTACTTTTTTCAAAACTGTATTCAATAATTCACATTTTTTTTTACAAAAGTATTCATATTTTAATAATATATGTGTGCCAATTGTAAAACAAAAGTATTTTAGAAATTTTAATTATTTTTTTATATATTTTTAAGATATTTTAACATTTTTTTTATGTATTTAAAATGGTCAATATATTACCAGTCCATAAATGTAGGCATCATTGAAAAATGCTAAGTATGTAAAAATTCCTCAACATCAAATGCTTGAGACATTTATTAAATTTTTTGGAAGTCTTTCCAAAGCATCATAACTCAGAAATTTTAGTTAGAATCCTACGGAGTTTAATTTCCTGGTGAGGAAATTTCCTTTCCAGTAATACGGTATTTGTAGGAAGAAAATTATTTTAAGAGCTTGTGTTAATTACGTTATTTCGTTTCATTTGCTTTCTCATTAAAAGAATAATTTAATTAAACTTTAGTCACTGAGAATTTTGACAAATTTGTCCCTTTGTGGCTAGAATTTAGGAAGTTATACAGAATTATCAAGAGTTAACAAACAATTGTTCATAATTTAAAGCAGTTTTCTTAAGAAATTGAAAAGAAAACTTCTAATCTTTATTTCTTTTATAAGTATGTGGAGTCTCATTTAAAAGAATGATTACTTTCATTTACGCATGTTAGTTGGCTATTTAGCTAACCATATTTTCAGTCAACAGAAAATTACAGAAAAATGTTAGTTGAAAATTTTTTTAGAATTATTATTATTATTATTATTTTTTGATTTTCAAGTATCTTTTAATATTTTTCGCAAATGCTTGGAATGTATTTTATATCAGAACATTCCGTTTTACTCGCTTTCGTTTATAAATATTTTACTATAAGTGACTTTTGTAATTTTTGATATGGGATAAAAAATTGTTAGGTGATACAATAAAACAAATATTTATTTTAATTTAGGAGGAGACCAAATTTAAAATTATCATTTGCAAATAAATTGTTATAAATAAATGATAATTTTACTAAGGAATAATTAATAAGCTAATTCTCTTCTCTCATTATAAGAAATTATTCCATTAAATGGACTTTCAATCTGTGCAGAATCATATGGCAGAGACCTAATTGTAATTAATTCAAAACATGAAACTCGCTTCACAATTTCACTTTTACCTCTCGTCACGGAAGTTTATCTTAGCGAGTGCAGTCACAGTTAAGATTCAACGAAATGTAAAATTTTAATTTAGTTTGCAGTTGTCTCTGGTGGCAGCATGATGGCTGTCTTGAAGAGGAAACAATTTTAAGTTTTAAAGGAGGCTTAAAATCAATAATTAACCCAAATTGAACCTTTAAAATTCTATTAAATAACACGCTTAATATAAGAACAGTTTAATTGTAGTTTAAAATATTTAAGAGAATAATTTTAGATTTGATTTATGTTTTCCATTGTACATTTTTTCGTCTAGTCATATAATGAGCCTGTATTTTAAACATTTTTAGATTCATTTTTAATTCAAAACTTTTAAGTTTATAACAGCGTTTAATATCAATTTCCAATACTTCTGGTTCATTTATTCAATGTTGATGACTGATATATTAATAAACCTTTTAAATTTACAGAATGAAAATTTTTAAATATTCAGTAAAATATAACTTCAACTTCAAAACATTCTGTAGCCATTTATCTCAGAATAGTTTCTGATTTGAGGGTTGTAACTATTATAAATTAATTTTTAGTAAAAATGAAGTTTTTAAATTGTAACTTATTAATGTTCGTCACATCAAAATTATACATAACAGAGCTATGCAAAAATTTCTTCAAAAATATCATTCTGTAAATTTTAGCTACAAATTTATGTAATATGGCTTCTATGACCGAAATAGATATACTTGGGAAAACGCAACAGTCGGCTGGCAAAGTTATGGCGTCTGTATTTTGGGATGCGCATGGAATAATTTATATTGACCATCTTGAAAAAGGAAGGAGCACCAACAGCGACTATTACATAGCGTTATTGGACCGTTTGAAGGACGAAATCGCCGAAAAACGTCTGAATTTGAAGAAAAAGAAAGTGCTGCTTCTCCAAGACAATGCACCATGACTCAAGTCAGTGAAAACGAGGGCAAAACTCCATGAAATGGGCTTCGAATTGCTTCCTCATCCACCGTATTCTCCAGATCTGGCCCCCAGCGACTATTTCCTGTTCTCAGATCTCAAAAGAATGCTCGCTGGGAAGCAATTTTCGTCGAATGAAGAGGTGATCGCCGAAACTGAGGCCTGTTTTGAAGCAAAGGACAAATTGTACTCCAAAAATGGTATCGAAAAGTTGGAGGGTCGCTATAATCAGTGTATCACCCTTGAAGGGAATTATGTTGAATAAAAAAAACTAATTTTTCCAAAATAATGTGTTTTACTATGGTAGGCCGGGGACTTTTCAATTTACCTGTTAGTAATTATCAATAAAAAAATTTTTTATTGTAAAATCTTAATGAAATATTCCCTTAGGCAGAGATAAAAATAGCATATTATTACATTACTGATAAAAGACTAGAGTCTATTCTGAATTCCACTACAAACAAAATTTCTTAAAGCATTTCAGACCAGGTAGCCGGAACTATATTTTTCTATAATTTTTTTTATTCTACATATTTCAGTAGCAAAAATGTAACCACTTATCAGAAGTCCAATGGACTACTTTTCACAGAGCGTACCACTATGAAAACTCTCAAGAAAAAAGTTAGTAATGTTCTAAAAGATACTCATAGGAACCCAAATTGTCAGTAAATTTCTGAAAGGCCTCATACTAGTCAATAATTTTCTGAGAGACACTCATAGGAATTGAACTCTATTTCCATGATGAGCAATCCAGGGTTAACTTATTAAGAATTCCTTGCATGACTTGCCTGATTGTGGCATTTCTTAGATTATGGAATTGGCTTAAATTCGAAGAGTTTGGAGATCAAAAGAGTGCTTAAACTCATCCTATTGTTGTTCAAATCACGCACATACATGGCTAACTGTATAATAAATCATATTGTCCTGCTGAAAGATGTCATCATACTGAGTGAACTCAATCAGTGAGAAGGGTTGGGCATATACACAAATAGAAATGCATAATTTCACTAATCTATTATGCTTTCAATATTAATGTTTCCATTTAGATTATACCACAAAACGTTTTCCATATCATAATTCTACCAATCTAGGTTAGATTTTTCCAGAAATTGTTGAGAGTGTGTGTTTTTGGAATTTTCATGCCGTATACGATACCTATCTGAAGCAGCACAGAAAACAAGTGTTACCACTCAACGGCCGTTCAGTTACGGTACTTGCTTCCAGCCTGCATTACGGATAAGCAACCGTCAGCATAAGTATATTAACCAGCCTTTAAGTATGGAATCCCATTCACAGCAATGTTTGTTGAATTATCGTGAAAGATACACTTTTGCTTTACGTCAACGGTCAACTAAGTCAGCGGATGAACGTCTATTCATTAAAGAAAGCCTGTGACTCATGATGCATTACGCTTACAAGGTCACAGAATTTGAATAGAGATATTTCACCAGGAAGAGTACATTTTCACCACATTGGCACTTAGAAGTGTTCATGAAATAATCCTTTCAGAAATGCTGTACCCTTGCCTCGGCAGACAAATTCAATCCTTTAGGACGTAATATAAAGTTGCTCCGTTTCTGCTATACTCCAACGATTGTAACACGATTTCCAATTTTTTTCCTAGATCTTGTACATACCCTACACTACTAGAGCTGTCACGTGCCTTCCACGACTGGCTATTTCTCGCCATCGTCCAAAATAGGTAATTGCCATATTATTGCAACTGAATATGTATATACTGGAAATAATGAATTTATAAACCAATAGTCACACATCATGTCAAACTTTACTTTTGTTATCCTTTTAATAATATTCATACTTGCTTTCTCAGATTAAAGAATTTTAATTCATCTTTCTTTAATATTTTTCACAATAACAGCGCTTGAATGAAATAAAATATCTTACCCCTCCCACACTCATACAGCGATTCGTTAAATAAATATTCTCTCCTCTATATTTTATGTATTTTACCCCTCACAGGTTGTAATTATATCATGTGTATAATATTAATATCATATAAAGAAATATATTTTAGTAAGAATTTAAAATACTAGGTACACATATTTTTGTTCTTAGAAAAACTTTATAAAGAGGCAAATTTCCTTTTATTGAATTAACTTAAGTATATTCATATGTTTTTGATGAAACTTTTGGATTTTCAAAGACGTGGGGTATTCAAAATGATTTTATGATAATTTAGTAATTCGTTCGTACTAGATATTCCAGCAATTTCTTGATCATAGTAGTAACTTAGTACAACATATGCAATTAAGAGTTAGAAAATTGAAGTATTACAAACATTTTTCATATTAAAATTGATTATTAATGGCGGAAATTTGAATTGTTTTGTTTTTTTTTAAATAGAGGCAGAGCTATGTTTTTTCAACTAATATATTCCTCATTTATCAATCATTATCTCTGCTTTACTTTGTTGTTCTGTTTCTTTCATTATTATATTTCTCAGACATTTTAAAAGACTAATTTAAAAGACAACTATCATTCAAATCTATGTGAAGAGGAATCAGCAACAAAAAAAGCAGTTTATTTAACTATCTGCGTTAAATGTATGTTAAGTCCCTCTCAATCGCTCTTATCATACTTTATCCTTAGCTTATATTTGAACAATAAAGTCTTATCATACCAACTCACTAGTATCGATTGATATACTTATCGAATATAGCAAATTTGAATCCAATTGTTTTAATCAAGAGTATATTCCAACCAGTTTTACTATCAAAGATTAATTACAGTAGTTTTTCAAATTCTAAACGTCTTTCAGCTTGTCATTATCATCTGTCTTCTTTCACTATCCTTTCAATGCTATTTCGTTTAAGTATCACTATCCCTAATTAAATTCATTACACTTACTATTTTCATCTAATTTGCTGAATCACTTTTCATTTGGTTGGCAAGAAGTTATAATTTTATGCAATTAAAATTACCAGAAAGCCCCTGAGTTCAAAAAAAAGAGAAAACCGCAAATAACTTTACGGCACAACTTTTTTACTAAATTAAAATTTTTATTTGAAACTCTTTGAAAACTCTTAAGCATTACTTAATAAATTCAAATTCAAGAGCATGGGAATGGAACGTAATTTTTGTTTCTTTCATTTTTGAAACAGTTTGAAATATGTGTAGACAGAAGAATAGGTCACAGCGCAAAACGTACTTTTTAAAAAGATCTACATTTATTCTTTTACAGAACACATATGTGTTCATTTATGAACAGAAACAAAAAGAACTCTCACGGAGCGTATTAAAGTAAGTAAGGTTCAGAAAAGTCTTGCTGTATTTAAAGAAAATAACTGACGCATTGAGATGACTCTGTTTGGTGATCAGTCAGAACAAAAACATAAATTTAGCTGTGAACTTTTTCATCCACTATTATTCATCTGCAGTTTTTTGATTCGAGGTCCTAGACAATATTTTCAACTCCACTACATGTTTAATGATTAATCGTATGTTTTCAAGCATAAGGTGTTGAATTTTTTTCATACTTTCGAATATTCAGGCAATCAATGAACAACCAGATCTATTATTTTCATCTATTGATTTTTCTTCAATTTTTAAAATAAAAAAAATCAGTCGTACACTTGAATTTTCTCAAACTTCCATCTTTGTAATCTCTTCTCATATCATATCACTTGCTGTGATATTTTTCTTCAGCAGGATGCAAAATTTCACAAATGCGTATTGGTCACTTAAATTCCCTACCTTAAAAAATTTGGAGAGGACAAAAACTTTCGACAAAAAAAAAAGAAACACCTTTCCTTGAGCAGACAAATTCTTCCTGGAAATCATTATAAGCAGTAATGAACTAGCAAAGAATTTCGCGTCACGCCCGTAGCAGAAATCTGTATTTTTGCATCCTGAACTTCTAAGGCAGTGTTATTACGAGAACTCTTGGCATCCTATCGTAAAGTCACACTGTTTATAAGTAATAATATAGGGTTAAAATGTTTCGTAACAAAAACAAACTTTTCAGCTTTCAATAATTTAATTAGAATTATTTATATCCCTTTTAATACAAAGCGTAATGTAAATGTTATGTGTACTCATAATAAATTCAGTTTTTTAATTAAATCTTAAAACAGTATTGAATATTTTTAGGACGATATTTGCACTCCACTTAATGACTTTCATAAAGTTTTACCATTTACCATACAAACCCGTTATCATACTTAGTCAGTTTCGAAATACATTGATTGAAAATTATCATATTCTTCTTAATTCTCTCGAAGACCTCATTTACTGTTTCCGAGTGTAATTCACAAATTTATAAGAATTATATCTTAACTATTAACTGCAATATTTAATCCAAGTACACTTCACACAAATTACAAATATATTCTTAGAAAAGAAAAAAATCATTTATTTATGAACCTGAAATTATTATGTCATTTTGGCCTTTTGGTAGTCTTCTGTCATTCCTCAAACATATGACATCAAAATGTTTCACCTTACTTATGGAAATAACGCCTTAAATTAGCATATGTTTTTAATATAGATTTTCTCCAGATATCTTCTTGCATATAAATAAATGATACAATATCAGTAATGTTGTCCTCCTGTTAGTTCACAGGTTTTTTCTCGAATCTTCTCTGGATAGTAAATTGAACAAAAGATCCGATTTATGAATTGAACGCTTTCATTTACTATATCATACAAGGAGAGAGATGAGAAGTATTAAAATAAAACAAAAGTATGAGATAGGATTTTTTTTTAAAAAGCAACGATTCTCTTTCAAGAATAATATATATTTTCTGATTGCAATAAGAATTCGTTGAAAATTGCTTACTAATATATCAGAACTGTATCAATTTATGCGATTTATAGGCTTAGCATTTGATGTTAATAATAAAGTAGTAACATTATATTAATCATTTTCATTTGAAATGAATATAAATTAGAGCACAGGTATTTATATTAAGTTCATTAAAATCCAATCACATTTTCAGCAGTTGTAGCAGTTATCGAAACAAAATTGGGGTCGCAAGAATTTCATTCAAATCGCATGATGTGAATGCATTAAAGAGTCGTTTTATAGAGCGGCCGATTTCCTTTAAATCCGTCGGTGTTCAAGGTCTTTATATTGGTATTGCTTGGGCGTGGAGGGAGGGGTATTAGCGTAGATATAATTCTCTTCCACTGACTGTAATTCACAATTACAATTCGGATAACCAAGTTAGTTTTAAGACATTGAATGCTCCAGAGTTTTCGACCAGCAGAAACTGTACACTCGCCTATATTTTCATTAATGATCTCTTGGATCTAGTTCAATCTCCTTCTAGACCAGTTGTTCCTAAACTTGTTTGATCCATGAACCCCTTTTCATGTCAAAACTTTCCCACGAGCCCCCAAGTGAAAAAGCTACATAAATGCATAGTATTAAAATTACAAAATTATAAAAAACACACACACACACACATTTTGTTGATGAAAAATTAATTGAAATTATAACTTTCGTTTAAAATTTTTAAAAAAATTAATTACTGGAATGAATTTGATGAGACGTTTTGAGTGTAATTATGTCTGACTCAATGTTTGTGAGTAGCAACTGCAAATCTTCACGAGCAGTAGCTTCTTGTCGGCTTCTTTCTTTCTTTTTTTTGTGATGAAATTCATAACGGCTATGAATTCACATTCTAACAAATAAATAGACGGGAAAGCATTCAACAACTTCTGTACAATAACCTATAATGCAGGATATAAAATTAGGATCTGTTTTTGTAACCAGAATTTGTGGTATCATTGTTCAAACATTGGTATGAGCTCCTAAATTGTGGATATTTCAATAAGCTGCTCCTGTCTTTAGTTTTGATTAAATTTAATTGATCACCTTGTAGTTTCAATTTTTTTTCGTTAAATTTGGTAAATAAGTCAGTCATATAAACTACGCTATTTTTTGAGTTAATAAAATTGTCTTTGCTTTCCAGGAATTCCAACATATATCAAAGAGCACATAAAATCAATTTAAACATACACTTTTAAATAACCAACATACTTCTGTGTGAAGTAGCAAGCAAATATAGTCTTCATCATTTTCGAAACAAAGTTGAGTAAATAATTTCTCATTATAGGCATTCCTTCTGATTTTATTAACTGCTTTAATGACATAGTTAATATAGAGATCCATGCAAAAGTTCATTGAGACTTTTTGCGACTAAGTGATGTCGATGAATGACGCAATGTTCTGAAAATGCATTTGGAAAAGCTCGTTTTAAGTATGCCAGAAGTCCTGGGTATCTTTTTCCGGTTACTGGAGCACCGTCAGTAACAATGGAAATGATATTAGTCAAATGTTTAGCTTTCACATCGAAAATTCTTTAAATTCAGTAAATAACGTTTCACCTTTCGTATCTGATTCCAAACATTTAGCAAATAACAATTCTTGGTAACATTTTTCTTCTTTTACAAATCTTACATAAGCTATAAGAATAGCTCCAATTCCTGGTGAAGCGGACTCGCCAAGCTGTATAGAAAATTCAGATGTTTTTAAGTATTCACATAAAGAATTTTCTACGTAACGAGCCATTTCGTCAATCCTTCTTTGTACCGTATTAATACTGAGAGGAATTCATTTTATAATGTGGAAAGCTGATTTATGCAACACTGTGCGTATTACTTCACTTATAGTTGGTAAAATAAGTTCTTCACTATTAGTCTACGGCTTTCCAGGTTTTTCAATCAATAAAGAAACGTTATAAGAAGCACGCAGTCCGTCGTCATCTCGCTTAGATGTTGTCCCTATGAGTTGTTACAGTGACGGTGTTTTCAAATATATTTCTTTGATTGTTTGAAAAAACATTAAATCCTCATATTTCTTGTCAATATGGATTTTCACTAAATGTTCCTTAAGCTTGGAAGGTTTCATTGAGTCATTTGGCATAGTTTTATTTCACAGAATACGCATAGGTAAAGTACTATTTCCTGGGTGATGAAATAAAGACATTCTTCAAATATTCAACTCTGTATTTTCGGCGTTTTTTCTTCGGCTCATTCATACTGTTATTTCTTAGAAAGGGCAAAAAAGGATATAAGAAAATTTGTCACTCAAATGTTTTATTTGTGGCAAAACACTGTTAATTATTACAACTTATTCAATAAAACCCTGCAGTAACGCCCTTTTGAATTTATTATTCGGCGTAAGGATACAATTTCATTTAATTTTTGAAAAAAAATTAATTCTCAATAATTATTTTCTTTCAAAAACATATGTATTAAAATAAACCACAAACGTTAAGGGATTACTTTTTTTAAATTTTTTTACTTTTTCAATATACTATTTTGAAAAATGTGATACATAACTTTTCAAAAGAGAAAAATTGTATTCAAATACATTGGAGTAACAAAAGTACACAATCTGCGTAACCAAACAAAAAATGCAAGTGTACCAAAAGTAACGTTAAGGGATTACTTTATTGTTAGTACTATAACTAATAATGTAATTAATCCCTTATAGTTAGTAGCTACATTGAAAAATGTGATATAATTTTTTTTCAAAAAAAAAAACAATTTTATTCAAATTTACTTACATAACAAAAGTTCACTATTTGCATAACAATACAAAAAAATGCAACTATACCAAAACTTCCAACTACCAATACAAAACTTATTTTTATGTAAGACAAGGGGAATTGGCTTTTACACTTTGTATCAGCATAACATAGAACTAATTGTTCATTATATGTACAATGTACGACTCTTTTATAGTTTGTGTTTATATCGTAGACAACTTAGTGCATCTAGTGGCGTTATTGCATTCCTGCATAAACCTGTTTTTGGCCATCTGTCTCGCCCCGTGCCATACTTGTTATTAACTAAATAAGCTGGGGCTTTCTAGAGCCATCAAGTCAAAGGCGTGTGTCAGTGAATTTTGTTATATTTTCATGTTTGAAGAAATATTCCAGTTGTTTTTTATCGTTATTTCGCTACCCTTTTGTTGGAATATTGTTGTTAGCATGTTCATGGAAATTGAAAGCTTAAATTTATTGAAGTAAATCAAACAATAACTAAGTTTTAGTAATAAAATTAAAACAAGTTATAGCACCATTGTTACTGCAAGTGACAAATCAGTGGAAATAAGTTTTGTCAATGTTCATTCACAAAAGGTATTACGTAATAAGTAACATACTGTACAGGACATAAGTAACATACTGTATTTTAAGCACCCACCTACATTTTTATTTTACTCAGGAAGTAGAAAATGATACTATTTAACTTTTTGTTATTTACTTAAATCTCCATAATAATAAATATGGATCATAATTTTATTATCTCACATTAAACCTTACGTGGACACCCTGTTATTGTTCAGGGATCTCCAAATCAATTTTAATTTTCCAAGGACCCCCTGAATGATACTGTGGATTCCTGAGGGTCCATAGACACCACTTTAGGAACATCTGTTCTAGCCGAAAAGAGTTAGAAAAAACACGATTATATTGAGTTTTTGCAGACTTTGCATAATCATATTCAAGTATTTTGATTTAATCAAAAATCATCATACTTATAGCTCTTTACCTATTATACAAGCAGCCATGAATAACTTATTCAATACCTCTCAATAATCCTCATTTTGTAAAATGCTTTTGTGCACGGAAAAAACAAATCTACAGGACTAAAAAGTAATAAATGTTATTTAAAAAAATCAATATTTATTCCGGATTACTTTAGTCTTAATTACAGCATCAATGCTTTGGAGTAGATGCTCACTGTCTTACAACATTTGTCTTTGGTTATTTCATTCCATTCTAATTATTTGACAAATTCAACTTTTCATTTGGAGTAATTTGGAAATCTTGACATTGCCTTTGAGAAAACAACACAGAATTTCTATGAGGCGTGGCTATTAAATGACAGTACTGATGCTGTAAATCATTTCATTTCAACATGATACATATTTATTCATAATCATTTTCAATATGCACCACTCGAACGGCCCTAAAACTCTTCAATCAAATCTTCCATTTTTCGAAATAGTACTGAAAATCTTCATATGTCAGTTTCTTCAGGAAGCTTGCCACTTTCGCTTTCATGGCGTCAACGGATTCAAATCGTGTCCCCTTTTTAATACAGAATTTATTTTGGGAAACAGATAGAATTCTCATTGCACAAAATATGACAAATAAGGCGGATTGTCTAACAATGAGATGATGTATTTGGCTAGAAATCTCTTGCATTACAGTACGAAGTAAGGCTGCGCAATGTCTTGGTGGAATTATTTGATTTTATGGATTACTTGTCAATTCCAATAGTCTCAGTAGTTGCAGGAATGCTTAACTGACGGCCAGATAGATCCAGAACACTGATTTTTTCGATATTATCATTCGTTTTTGAATGGAAGGGTGACCCGGGTATGAAACATCTTCAGCGTTTACTCGGCCGTCTTGGAAAAGCTTAAGCAACTTAAAAACACGTGCGTACGATAAAAATTTATTGTCAGACAATTCCTTCAATACATTATATTTTTAAGTAGCGGCTTTTCGAAGTTCCACTTAAATTTCTCAACAATTCTTTGCTATCTTATCAGCTTTTCATGGAAGCAAAAAAGGATTAACTCTAATGTGAAAGAAAAATACGGAAATATACGGAATACGGTATACGGAATTATTTACAGAAATGTGAGGCACTGTATTGGAGAAAGAAAGTTCACGCAAAACAGCTGTCGGTCGTTGGCATTTAGCACGTGCGTACTTCTGTTCCCACGACAGTTTCTTTATTTAAATGCCACATCTCGAATGCCTTACTACAAGGTAACTAAGTTATTTTTTCTTCACTTCAATGCTGTATTTAATTAGTGTAATGTAAAAATGTTCTTTTGAAATTTAATCCCACCTTATATTTGCATCTCCAAAACTCTGAGAAACTGATGAAGTAAGACATTTTCTAGTACATTCATCCACCGTTTAGAGTTCATTGTTTCTTTACAGATTGGAATTTAGCTCAAATCAATGGTTGACATGTATCCCCAAATCTTAATTTTGATTATCCATCCTTAACAGTAGGTTCCTTATTTACCTAAAGGTACTATTCACCTACCATTTGACACGCTGGACACACACTGTCTGCTAAGTACTTAACATACAGAATAATGTAAACTTACCTCTCTCTTGTAAGGATAGTTTCCAATATTTTTATACATACTGAAAATCTGGTGATGTTTTCTTAATAAATGTAAGTTAATTAACATATTCCTGAAATTTAGATTCTTCAGATCGTAAAATTTCATGCCAACCCTCTAATGTAATGTGTTGGTGTTTGAGAGCTCGTAAAAACCTATATTTCCTCTTCCTTCAAAGAGCCATGCCTTCTACGCAATGCAACCCTCCCGATTAGCATTGACAACCTTTCAGATTAGCAATTGGTTCTAGTCGAGGGTTGTTTCT
Source organism: Nephila pilipes (assembly GCA_019974015.1). Lineage (NCBI taxonomy): Eukaryota > Metazoa > Arthropoda > Arachnida > Araneae > Nephilidae > Nephila > Nephila pilipes. The sequence goes on from BMAW01068314.1 coordinate 90,475, forward strand.
AGTTACTCATCAATGATACATAAGCTTCCAACTCAGATTGATGTTTGTTTGGGATCCTACAAAAGGCAGCCCTTATCATCAATGAGTCATCTAGGAATTTACTGATCTATTTCTTCCCATTCAAACTTGAGTTTGTTTCTTGCCTTGTTAGTTTTAAAAATGCTTTTTAAAATGCTATTTCTGGCTAAGATTACTACTTTTACGTGTTTTAGACAGTTAAAATAAGTAATTATATGATTTGGGTCAAATTAACAGAATTCAATTTTATTTATGTCAGCACACTGAAAGAAGCAATCACATATCATGAATTTTATGATAACGTGAATTTCACATTTGCATAGGTATAATATTATATTGGATTTTGAATCAAATGATGTTTGCTTATTTTGATTAAAGTCAACATCAGTGTAGTAATATAAAAATTAAGCGATTTGGAATAATACTTTTGAAATTAACGTAAAAGGATGACTGCTTAATATTTTTATCCATGGCTGTAGTGTGACATTATAAAATGGATTTTTCCTTTTTTAATACATTATTTATAACGCAAAGTCTATTACTTTTACTTTAGAATGTATTTATTTACTCTTAAGAATTCCGCAGGTTATGTTTTGTAGCATTATCTCGAGACCCGTTTTAAAATTTTGAATCAATAAGGTAGTTTAGGCAACTCTCTTTTTTCCCTTGGAATACAAATGCTCTGTTATTCTGCTGAGGATTCCTATGTGATCCATGAACCATGAAACTTTGCTTTCAGCAGAGCTTTAACAATAAAATTTGGCAAAATGCATCAAAATGAGCATCATGATTGACTACTACTAACGACTGCCTTATTCATAAGGCCAACACCAGCAATAATATCGTGAAGATACTATACTCTCTCTCTCTCACCCCCCCTGAATATATATATATATATATATATACTGCTGTTTGTAGAAAATGCAACACCATGAAAGAATCATCAGAATCAAATGAAA
>BMAW01068316.1:0-19878 GCA_019974015.1 Nephila pilipes
ATATATATATATATATGCAGTATAATCTCGCTACACAACAATATCCTCTATAACGATAATTCTTTCTATTACGATATTTTTTCTTAGTCCTGTCTGAATATACTTCAGTTTATTGTAAAACAGTTCTCTGAATAACGATATTCTTTGCAATGATAATTCTCTCTAAGAGGATGGTAATATTTTCTCTTCTATCACAATAATTCTCTCTATTACGATATTTTTTTCAATGTCCATTTGATATCTACGATGTGAATGCTATACAAAGAAACTCTAGATAAAAAGTTGTTGGACCGTTGGACGGGTTTCTCAAGTTGCATTCTTTGTCGAAAAATTTCGTCAAAGTCTTGCATTGCTGTTGCTAATGTAACTTTCGTCACGAGGAAGTGCATTTCTTGTAAGGGGGAGGGGGGGAATAAAGTTGACATTTCCTGGTAAACACTGAATTGAACCTTTCTCCTATTCTTCCCTCTTCGAAAACTGGTTACGGATTTCTTTCATCGGAAGCGAAAGATAAAACCTCGAAGCGTCTGGGAGTAAACTTTGTGACACGTTCTGTTGTCTACACTTGTGTATCGTGAGAATTTTTCCCTCCGATAAATTGAGCAAATTTCGATAAATCGAATCGGAAATTATTCTTGTACAGTGCTAGAAGACTTTCATTAATTTATATATAAATTTTGTTTATTCTGACGTTTGCTTAGTGAAAATAGACAAAAATGGCTCCAGAAAAAGAAACATCCATCGAAGTGAAATTCAACCACATAAAAGGTATTCATAGATGTATGAAGCAAGCTGAGGTTTGCAAAAAGTACAGATTTTCACAATCGACTGTTCCAACAATGTAAAAAAAAAAAAAAAAAAAAAAAAACCGAAAGGAAATTGAAAACATTTTCAACTCTAATAATATCGATCCACAAAGAAAGCGAATAACGACAGATTTAAATGACGAAATATTTGCTGCCCCATTGAAATGGCTCCAAGAAAAAGGGGCTTTGATTGGAGCCAATTATTTGCGAGTAAGTCAGAAAATTTACTTGAATGATGGGGAAACCAGATTTCAAAACTAGCAATGTATGGCTAACAAGGTTTCGAGAAAGTCAAGGAATATCTGTCTATGGGTTAAATGTTGAAGAAAAATCAGTACCGCTGGATGACGTGCGCACAAGATGTCAGAGAGAAATGTGTCAAATTTTTGAAAAACATTCCGTTGATAATGATAATAACGCAGATTAGAAGGGGTTATTTTTCCAGATGTTACATGAAGAAAGATTAGCTTTCAAAGGAAAAACCTTTAAATGGAGCAAAAAATCCTAACAGAAGTTAACAGTATTGCTGCGAAAGAATACGTGTGGCCGCTGTAGCCTATTGGGTCACTGTAGCGGACTCGCGACCGGCAGTTTTCGAGGAGTCGATAGGTTCGAGCCTTGCCCATTGAAGACCCACCGTGTAGCCGGGGCTGATGCATGTTAAATCTATCGTGAATTAAAGTCCTTCTTAGGAGTGGTGGGGAAGCTGGAAGGTAGGTTGCTAGCTCAGGTGTCGTCCTCGTCACTTGGCCGAGGTTCAAAATTACGAGGTCCGTCGACAAAAGCAAACGTGTTACGTTTATAAGTGCGATATTTATAAAAACCAATCAAAGCTTACAAAAATGTCGGGAAAGGATAAATTAAAATATCTTGCAACTGGGAGATCCTTAACCCCTAAATGTTTTAAAAACATTAAGTAAATGCCAGTAGACTCCCCTGCAAACAAGCGATCTTGGATGACTTCAAAAATATTTTATGAATGGTTATTGAAACTAGATAAAGGTATAGAGATCGAAGAAAAACTTTTCTCGTTTAAATGACAACTACTCCGTATATGGGTGAATGGGTTGCTGGGAATTGGCGGGAAATGTGAAGCCGCAGTGCATAGCTAATTCTTGGAAAAAAGTGGCTTCATTCAAAAAGAGTGTTGACCAAAAGTGATACTTCTAGCGGAGAGAAAGAAAATGCTAAGGTCTTCAAAATTCCTTGTCTGAATACGAAATAAAACTGGAAAAAAGTTTGAAATATCTGTTCATGATTAATTAAACGTCGATGAATGAAATATAGATCTTTTTGGAGCTAAAAGATCAAGGCATACTTTCTGAAATAAGAAGTGATAACGCTGAATTTGAAGAGTCATATGATGTAAATGAAAAGGATGATTCCACCACGGTAAAGCCAAACTTATTTCCTGTAGAAAAAGTGTACTCAGTTAATGTTCTCTTCATAACTTTATTTCTAGCTTACCTAATGTACCAGAGGAGCATCTAAACTATTTAGATGCATTTCATTCTTTTTGCATGAGAGCATCTGTGGATAAGGCAAAAAAAAAAAAAAATTGTTTTTTCTTTTCGCAGAATTCCAAATAAATAAAGATGAATTAATAGTTATGCATTTTCATTTATTTATACCACCTGATACATTTTACAGAAAACTTTTTGTAGTTTTACTTATTTATACAGTAAAAATTTATTATTTAAATATGTGATAAACATTTACTGGCTACGATGTTGCCAGAATCCTGGGCAAAAGTACTTCATTCAAATTTGAAGGGAGGGGGGTTGTAAAAATTATTCAACACTGTAAACATGTCGTTATCACTCCATTTAATATATATTATTATTTGCGTGTACGCGTGAGGGTGCTGAATGAAAGAAGAGCACCCCTGGTGAAGCCACTGGATATGAAAAAAAAATTATTCAACAAAAAATTTAAATTTCAATTACTTCTAGTTAAAACTTGTAACATTCTCGAATACACTTTGATTATAAAACTCAAAAGAAAAGAATGGTTCTTTGAATTCTCTTTCAAAAGTGAATTGCACATTGGTTTTGTACTAGTAAATAATGGATCCTTGAATATCACAGTCATATTATCTGTGAAACATGATAGACATCAAATACTTGAGAGAAACGACAAGAACTTTACATTCGTGATATCAATAATTCTTTTGCAAATATAAATATATTCATGGAATACTTAACGTTTTGATCGATTTGTAGATACTACTAGAGAAATCTTCGTTGAGGTCATTTTAAAGCTCATTACAAGGGAAGAATATTTCTTTGGTATTTTTAGTTGCAGTCAAATAACTTCTTTGCTTCTTTTAGTTGTATAGACAAGAAAATATAGCTTTATAGTATTCTTACTACTCTATTACACAAGAGGGGTATTTTTTTTTATTCGCTTCGCAAACAAATTAACATTCATAGCTGAAATTTACAATATTACGTGCATAAGGATCAATTATTGTGCAGATTAAATTTTACCTAGATATCTAGGATATTTCTCAGTAATAATTAATGCTTCTCACGATACTTCTCTAGAAGAAATTTGTACCTCCCAAACCCTTAAGTTAATTTCAGTTGCTAATAAGAAACCTTATTCGAAATACAAATGTAGTTTGCGCTGTCTCAATTGAAATCCGTTGGTGATGTCCAACTCAATTTTGGGTTTAAAATTAGAAAGACAAACACATTTAATTACTGAATAATCTAGTTTAGTGTTCCTCTCTGAGTTCCGACACTGATTGGAATCCTTTATGACAACTTCAAGACTGCTTCATTAATTTTATTTATGTTATTGAAATGGGAGTATATTAGAGCATATAATAGTGAATTTTAATGACCCAAGAGCCAGATATGGCTATTCAGCGCGAAACAAGGTGAAACTGTGATCTAGAAGTCTTAAAAATGGAAAGTAGGATATGAAAATTGGTTCACAAAAAGGAGAGTCAAAACTAGAGAAGGATCGCTAGAGTGTCCTGGAGGCACGCTACCATTGCTCACCAAACATACTTTTCTTTCTCATGGGGAAGAAAGAAGAACAGTAGGATTCCTTGGATGAGTGATGCGAGCAGTTACTTCAATAAAGTAAGCCTTCGGAATAAAAGATGATGGTATACTTGGTGTAACTATTAAAACAAGAGTAAAGAAGTTGTTACGGTTATTTAGTCTAAAATTCCAGATGAAAAAAGAACTATTTAATGTATGTAAGGTATCCATGTAACATAAAAGACTGACTTCCATGCACAAACAATAACTTCCATAAAACTTAGAATTATATTGGAAGGGGGAAAGAATATATAGTCATATATAATAGAAGAGAAAGAGAAAATATTCATCTTTATATTGTTAATTTATTGAAGATAGAAGAAACAGATTTATATTACAATGTTATTCGATAAAACATGTTTTGAAGATATTTTCATTTAAAACACCTTTCAAAAAAAAAAGTCTCTTCATTTAGAAGATATTACTATTAAAGTTACCACAAAAACATTTTGCAGGTATTATTGAAACATTTCAAAAGGTAAGACTTTTATCAAAGAATAATTTATTTAATTTTTAATTAATAACATATATTATTGCGAAAAAAAACCCAATAAAGTATGAGAACAGTTTTCCCCGTAATTTTTTGGTTGTATTTAAACATGTATCCTTTTGTTATTAATTACTACAATTATTAATCAAACGCGAAGATATTTGCCTCAATCACATAAAAAGAATTGAATAACTTTTCTGATATGAAAAAATTAGCACAACAGAATTATCGAAAAAGTGATCGATACATAGATTTCTGTCACCTGTTAAATTCCTGTTTGAAATAATTTGTTACATTACATTACTCATCATTATATTGCTCACTACTTACATAACATTATTCATCATTATATTGCTCATTTCTTACATAACATTACTCATCATTTTAATGCAACTTTTATTGATTGTTTTGTTGAAAAATTAAGAATACTTTTAATAATTAGAGATAATTTGATTGATTCATAATCAATGTTCTAATCTCAGGAAATTACGTTGACATTTAAAATTTTGTTTATCTTATGTGAAATATTTTTATTAGAGCAATTACAAATAAGAGAAAAATTTCCGAAAGAATAAGAATGTTTTATGCATCACTTTAAAAAAATTCTAAGTCTATTCTTGGTTAGTTCGGTGATTTCTTCGAAAATGTCTTTAAATGTAAAGATTATGCACAAAATTGAAATAAAAATAAATAACTGTCCATTCCCATCATTCTCAGTGGCAACGGTGGCCTAGTAGTCATAGTCGCGGTCTCGCAACCGGCTGTTTTCGTCGAATCGCGGTTTCGATGCCACTAAAGACTCGACGTGTAGCCTGCGTTGAAAGGTTGTTCAATCTGTGGTAGCTCAAAATCCTCCCATTGGTGTGGAGTGGAAGTTAAGAAGGGGAGGTGCCAGCTCAGGAGTTGTCCTCGTCACTTGACTGAGTTTCAAAATTGCGAAGTCTGTCACTAGTAGCCCTCGTGTTGCATCTGGTACAACGTTAATAAAACCAACCCATTATTATCAGGCTTCTTTCAGGGAATTCTATTACAGATTGGGTCTTTGGAGAACAAATGTGAATAATGATATAATAATTAAAATACAAAAAAAAAAAAAAAAAAAATAAATTTCCGAGACGTTGATCTATTCGCGATTTTCTCTTCACTAACCTCGGATACTTTTATGCATCAATTTGAATTGCATAAAATTACAATTTCATCCCTCCCAAAATTAAACATGATCAGATAAATTGGATGAAGACAGGAGTGAATTGAATTAAAGGTATGGTGATACATAAACGAAATAGAATTTAGAGGAAAGAAAACAGAGATAGAGGACAGCTACAATCTGATTGATGTAGATTGGAGGGAATCCTTACAATAATTATCTTTTTTCCGAATTAGGGGGACGTTCGTGGTGGTTGAATTGTTTTCATCACATTGAACCCCGAACACAAAACAGGCAAAAATCTCAAATCTTGATCGTAATTTTGAATTGTTAATTTATTGGGAAGGTATAATATTTTTAATAGCTTCCAACTCTGAAGGAAACATGTTAGTTTTTTATGCATTCGTCGTCACATCAATTCCATCAAGTACGATTCGAGACGTTGACGAGCCTTGCCTTTATTACGTTTATTGCTTATTTTCGCACTTCTCAATAGACACTCTATTGTTCAAATGTGCAATGACTCTATTCAACAACAACGGCAACAGTTAAAACGCCTTACTAACTGGTTAAAAGAGACGTCTTTTCAGCCTAGTTGATAGGAGCGCAGCAGAAGGTGCCCCGATCAACTTTTCTTCGGACCTCCTAGTCTAAAGCTCGAAACACCGACGATACACTTAGTCACAAAACTCTCTTCCCCATCCACGGGGGTCGGAAAACTACAAGCCGCCGAAGTGGTCACTCCGGACTTGAACACTCGATGGCAGCACAACCTATAACTGCAGATTGCATATGCCGTAGAATGTAAAATACTTGCCTCTACATGTCTAATTTAAGACAACCGCACATAAGTCACCACTAGTGATATTCCGGATCTGGCGCAAGTGTCGACGAGACCCGCTCTTCAACACGAGATAGCCGATGACTCCAGCAACATGTGATAGCCGTGCTTTACGCCGTTTATTGTACAATTTCGCGATATCCTTGGTTCGTAAATTTTGTTTATTGCATTTACAGATTTTTGCAATTAATATTTACAACTGATTTCTGCGACGATGGACTTCCGCTTGTTACCATTGTTTTCACTTTGGAAGTATTCGAATCAGTACATATCTATTCGGGAATTCAATTCGAACCATTTTTTTATTGTGTAAGTAATGATTGATGTTTTTTTTACTTCCCGATTAATGAAGGTGCTTACATTGCTTTCAGAAATATTCGTATTTGATCTTACCGAATATATTTCATAATAGCTGTTTTCCAAAAAACCTCCGGACGAAAAATGACTTTCTTCTGCATTTCTCTTAGGATAATTAGTAAATTGGATGAAAATAATTGCAAAGATGGCGTCTTTGTAACTACTACTAAGTACCTATTTAGGCAGCCAGCAAAACGTATTCGATATATTTCTCCTCATCAGATAGAAGTTTTGGCTATAAAAGTTCAATCTCGATAATTAACACCAACGCTCCCCATAACATTTTGATTTTTTTTCTGAAACAAAGTTTCTTCCTTTGGAAGTGATCAACTTTGATTAGGAGCATTAAAATTGCTAGAATGGCCTGGAGCTATTGTCTCGATAATTTCGAACTTTGTTGCAATTGCGTAGAAACCTCATTTTTTTTGTAATTAAAATATTGATAGCAAAATTGGTAATTAAAATGAATATATTGGTAGAATGGTATGCATTGTGCTGAGAAATTCTTAAAATTTTTGATTCAATTTTTTATTTATTTAGTAAAAGTCTAAATATGCCTAACGTTTATTTCTTAGAAATTGAAATGCATTATTTATAGTGCAGTTTCATATGAATAAAATAATATTCGCTAATGTATTTTGTGTTTGTGAAAAATTCTTTTTCTGTTAGACATATTGGAACAGAGACTTTAATAAAAACTGTTATTAGAGTACTGTTACAGTAAAGAACAGAGCAAACAATAATTGAAATTTTCCTTTTTTGTAAAAATAATTTTTTAAGTCAAATTTAGTTAGCTATGAGTAGCAATATTTTGATAGTTCCTGTATATCACATAAAATTTTGAGTGATATTTTTCTATAAGACAGTTATCGATTTTTATAAATAATTAAACAAATTCCTCAAAAGAAGAGGAATGGTTTTCTGAAGGAAAAAAAATGCTCATAATTTTGGAATAAAACGAAAGTACTTATGACAACCACGAGATAACGTTAAAATGCGTCATCTGTTATATTGTAATATAGGAGGTATTGCTCATTCACGTAAAAATTTATATCATTGTTCTAATACGAAAAAGAATGCATGTAATAATTTTTTTCATGTATGGAGTTTTAAGCCTTTTTGCTTTCTGAGGGCCTTTTTTAAAGTAATTTTTACCACTTATGCATTTTTTTTTGTTTTCAGGTAATTTTTTTTTATTTTATGACGTTTTGAATTCATCCTTTTGTATTCATCCTTTTGTATTAACAGATCATTTTTTTTTATTTTGTTGACAATCATTGGTCATATGTTTCAAACTGCGAAAATTTTAGATTTTGCGTTTATTTTTTAATGTCGTTGACTATTTTTTGGTCTGTGATGACCTTTGAATTGTTTTTTTTTCTTTACTTAAATAATTTTTAAAGTTTTTGAACAAATACATCACGTGACATTGAATATTGAATACCAAAAAGGAGTGGCCAGAAAGTGATGAAACAGAGATAGTATCAAACAATAAGTGATCTTAATTTTGCAGTGATATACATAATACAGAGTGAAAAAAACGTCTGCTCAATATTTTGTAGAACTCCCATGAACGACGGTACACAAAGCAACACGTTTAGATAAGGAGTCAACGAGAGTAAGGATGAGGTTTATAAATGACTCTCCATTCCCTGTCAACAATTTGTCACAGTTTGTCTTCTGAACGCGGCAGTGACAGGGTCTGGAAATGGCTTCCAATCACATCCGAAATGTGCTCAATTGGCGAGATCAGGAGAGAACGTTGGCCAAGGAAGCCTCTGTATATTTTGCAGAGCAAGTTGGCTGATGCGAGCAGTGAGCGATCGGGAATTTTCCTGCTGATAAAGGGCATTAGGTACCCTCTAAAGGTAGAAGAGTGTCATCGGTCCCAGCACATCATCTACGTATTGTTGGGCCGTTGCAGTGTTCTGAATACAAGCAAATGATGGCCTGCAATCGTACTCATTTGAGCCCCAAACCATAATACCACGTTTTCGCGCGATGGGGCTTTCCAAAATTGATGCCGGATTGGTTCTGTCTCCACGTCGAAGCCACACTCTTATGTGGCGATTATCATTGGAGAAACAGAAGCATGACTCGTCCGCGAACACGATCCTGAGCCATTCTACCATCCACATCGCTGGAGTCAGGCACCATTGCAGACGTTGGCGTCTCTGCCGGGGGATCAAGGACAGTCTTCTTAAGGGACACCATGAGTATAGTTCACTAGCAACCAATTGGTGAGAAATGGTTCTGTTCCATATGGAAATATCCAGAGTGTCATGAGCATGCTGTTCAATAGAATTAGAAGTGGCTTCCAAGTCCATCATCACTTGTCGGCTGATCCACGCTTGATGAAGTCACTCTGTACCGGAGCCCCTCCAACGTGCCACATTTCCTTGTATCAGCCATCTTCGCCACAACCGGTGTATTGTGGACTCATCCAGGTGTGTGTCAGCTGAGAATTTCAGTATGAACCAACCTGCCCTTTCTAAGTCCAATCACCATACCCCTCTTAAAATTGGGTGTCTGCTGGAACTACCTCCTTTGACGTCTGCCGGACATTATCTTGCTATTACACGCGTACCCGGAGATCTGGCGATTATCATTGGAAAAACAGAAGCGTGACTCATCCACGAACACGATCCTGAGCTATTCTACCATCCACATCGTTCGAACCCGGCACCTTTTCAGACATCGGCGTCTATGCTGTGGGATCAATGGCAGTCTTCTTAACGGACGCCATCATTGTAGACCCCTAGCAACCAATCGGGGGGAAATGGTTCTGGTCGATATCGAAATATCCAGAGTGTCTTAAACAGGCTGCACAATGGGGGTAGAAGTGGCTACCGGGTGCATCATCACTTGTCGGCTGATGCGTCGATCCCCGCATGCTGACTTCACTCTGCAACGCACTCCTCCAACGTGCCACATTTCCTTGTGCCAACCATCTTCGCCACAACCGGTGCATTGTGGACTCATCCAGGTGTGTGTCAGCTGAGATTTGCGGTATGGGCCCACCTGCCCTTCCCTGAAAATATTCTTTAAGGCTGTCCGTTTTTCGCCTAATGCCAAAGAATCTGATCGAAATTTCCAACACCTTCCCTGGCAGAAAATTGTTCCAATTTCCATATGATTTGCGATGTTACAAAACATACATATGTTTCTGTTTTCTCTTCAAAGTTAAGAACATTCGAAAAATATATAATTTTTCATGAGAGTGCGTCAAGGCCATTTATCATTACACTATAGGATGAGGAAAAAAAGAGAGTGATTCAGATAGAACCAGAGAAAAAGGGAATTATTCAGATAGAAATGAATCACATTATAAAATGCGCTGCTCTTACAAAAAAGTGAAATTAGAATATAAAATTAATATTCGAGCACTTTTTTTTATAGGAAAAAGGGCTCCAAATTCGCGTCCAACTAATTAATATTACGGGAGAAGACAGCCTAAAGATGAGTATACAGTCCTTGTAAAAGATCCGTAATTGCAGCTGAAACCTCATAAGGCAACGAGTTCACATCATACGCATTCTCTAATTTTGTTAGCGTTAATAAAAGTGTATTAGAATTAATAACTCCCGCACAACGTAATGATGAAACGAATTTTTTCGTAGCAGCTACAACCTTCTGTTAGAGTTAAAAATTGTAACATTACCTTGTATGGTCAGATTTAAATTATTCAAAAAACTCAAAAAATATCACAAAGATATTCCGCGTTGTTTTGCAAGTTATAATATGAAACGAAGGCGAGACGAACCAGTATTTTTTTTTCCTTTTGATCAGGAACAGGATAGCGACCCACCATTTAGGAAACAGTGATTCAGATATTTTTAAGAAAGTAACAGTAATTTAATTTTTGTACAGCTTTGATTAGAATTGCGAAACTTATTAAGATCGTAATATTTTTTGATGACTGGACAACTAAAAACAAGAGACGCAGAAAAATCAAATTATTTGTGTGAGTAAAAACGACGGAAAAGTGATCTACATCTTGATACGGATACATTCTGGTATTCGCACACTATCGTCTTACAAAGTGGACGATTAAAACCCCTCTATTTTTCTTGCCAAATTATGCGTTATCGAAATAAATAGTCGATACTCTGGGATGGTCTGAAACTCTTATTCTTTTGATTTAAATGTATTGAACAGGGAGTGAACTTGCTGCTTGGTTTGCTATCCAAGTGTTTAGCAAGTACATAAGTTTAAGGATTTTTTTATTCAATCTCCTATCGATCTGCTAAACAATCATTCAAATAATGCGAAGTAGAGATGTCCTTTAACTATAACTTTTGCCCTTACCTACGTCTTTTCGTCATTTTAAACTGAGCTCTAAGCATGTAAATATGCCTGGTACAATATGTGCTCCCACTAAATGTAAGTTTCATAGTGTTATTGACATTTTTTTCGGAACAAAAGCAAATTATAAAGCAGAAAATCATCGATGAATAACCCTAGTATAAGGTGAAAACTTTATGAGTGGTGATCTCGTATATGAATGGTGCTCAGTTCTGCTGTATACTAAGAGCCTCTGGAGTAGTTTAAATTGGATGTGTTTGATGATCCCCCAACTTAGCACCGACGGGTTTTCATCTTTTCCTTAAATAGTAGAACTGGCTTCCACCATTCCCTTGTCTTACTGAGGAGTTTTGAAACAAAAGATTGATTCAGGTCTTTCCTTTAAGACAGATTCTTCTCACATCACAACTGACTACGTTCTTCGTAGAAAAGATCGGAAGCTTTTCCACCGATATGATAAATGTCTGAATATTTCCAGTGATTATATTAAAAAGTAACCATTTCTTTGCTTAACTTTTAGTAACAAATACATCTTGTTCTGTACTCTTGTCTTTTTTCTAGTCGATTTATTGTTGAAATAAAAAAAGGTCTAAGAAAATATTTTACAACGTTTTTCTGAATTTCACTTGGTGTGTGTGTGTGTGTCATCAAATTTTCGATCGTTAATTTAACCAACTTCCCATCAAGCTAGAGCTTTGAAATTTTGGGAATCGTTCGTACTCGCCTAACAATGCAATATTTAGACATTTGCGATAAGTTTTAATTAATATTTTCTTTAATAATGCAGTTTAGTCCAATCACTTAGCGCGATTTCAAAAATTTGCACCAAACTTGGCTGATTTTTTTTTTGTTCAACGTTAAGTCCGTAAAACGGAACAGGGTAGCCACATTTAGCAAAATATCGCCAAGTAATTCTTGTAGCCAAGGGTGGTTGGGTAAAAATGCATTCCATCCATTTAATTTACCGGATGAATTCATTAATTTTAGTTAGTTTTAACGTTTTTATGTATTTCACTTGGTGTGTATCTGTCTGTGTGTGTATCACTGTGTCATCAAGTTTTCTATCGTTAATTTAACCAACTTCCCATCAAGCTAGAGCTTTGAAATTTCGGGAACTGTTCTTACTTGCCTAACAATGCAATATTTAGATATTTGCGTCCAGTTTTAACTAACATTTCAATAATTTTTTTTATAAACTTTTCCGCCATATAAAAAAGTTGTTTTTAAAAACGTTGGATTTTAATTCGAATTATTTGTTAATAGGTTGACTGCTAACTACAAGATAACTCATAGTTTGCGTTCTTGGCTAGGACACAGACTTTGGCTTTCCTCGTAGTTTGTTTACTTGACATATTCGTGAAGTTACGATTCAATTCGTTATATGTCACTTTAAATATGAATAGATACCACCTGGAAAGAGAACAAAAAAATGAAGGCTTGAAATGAATCGTTCCCTCTAAATATTTCATATCAATTATCGCACTGATTACTTCCTGATTTATTCAGTGGCAAATCATCATTATTGATTTGAACTGTCCTATTTCATTATTTCAAAATTATAGGCTTAGCAGTTTTATCGGTACTTCCCCCCGCTGATTTGAAATTCACATTTGGATATCTGGCTATGGATCACCATGGATATGTCCAGGAAATTGAAGTTCTCTTTTTTGAGTAGGCACCAACTTAGTTTTAGTATTTATGAAATGTGCTTAGTTTGTTGAATTATTCAGCAAATTTAGTATTGGAACTATAACATCAGAGGGCGCTGTGGGTAACACGATTCTCACCCGAGATCAAAGTCCAGATAGACTTCTGTCTTACTCTGAGAATAACCAAGGAAGAACGTTAAGAAAATTTTAAATCAGCAAAAATTTGTTTATTATACTCTTTGTCATATGACATCGTAAAATAAACAACTGAGAGATGTAAAACATGTCTGTTTTCCTCGAGTTAAGTTCAATATGTTTAAATCAAAAGCTGAAAGACGAAAAGCCACTTCTCTGACAGGTAAACCAAACTTTTTTAATTTGTGAATAAGTGAGAATTCTAGCTCACACATTTAGAGCTACTCACGTTTAAAACTCAAACCTCTCTTTGAGGAATTTCCCAAAGGGTATAGAGCCAAACTTGAAAATTAGGCGATGGAATATTTGACTATATATAATTATTGTTATTCCTTCGAAAGGGTTATTTATTTAAGAATGTTAAAAATTAGAACCATTCAAGTTGTAAAATGGTTGAAGGGAGAAACTAAATATGCAGTTAAAATTTCTCAATCTCTTTCTATTTGTCACAAAATTGAGCCCTTCAGCGTTAAATCCTTGTGCAAGCGTATCTGGCAATCACTCGTCTTTTTTTATGTCTCATTCGTTTCTAATCACCGCCTTCTTTAGTCTCTGTCCCTTATCCTTTCCTGTCAGAATCATCTAATTACCTTAATCTTTCGGTCCAAATGACGTTGACTGAATCTTTAATTTACTTATCTAACCTCACTCAACTAAACGATAAGGCTCGTTTCGTATTTCGATTCGTGCTCATAGAGACTTTGTCACAATTTCGAAGATTAGCGTCAAACAAAATCTATTTGAAATTTTCATTTTAAAATCGAATTTTTTTATGATAAAGCCTTCGGAGTGTTCATTATCAAATGTTCTATAGCAGCTTCCGTATTTCATTCTTTGGTATTTAAATTTTAATCATTTGTGAGGGATCAACATTAAAATTGGAGAGAATTTTCTTTGCATTTGAATTTCTTATTAAGTCTCTTGCGAGACGTTTATTATATTTTGATAAATTGACTTTTAGATCTTAGAATATATTATGTATTGATGCAATAATAAATGACTGTTTAACCTCAGTGAACACCTTATTTTGATAAGTTTTCTCTCTCCTCTCCGCCAGAATTGCTGTGATGTTTGTTATTTGAATTCCGATTTTATTTTTCACTCACAATTTATCGACAAAACTTCAATTGTTACGAATAAATATGCGGTAAAATATATATTGTATAAGTTTGTTTCTAATTTCTAAAGTAAATAACACCGGTAAAAATGAGTTTTTTGAACTTTGGTTTTCTCTCAAACTTCACACTTTGCTAAACATAATTTTTTATCCCGTAAATTTTATAAGCAAAAGGAAACATTGACTCAAATTGCATTTATTCAATAATTTGTTAAAAATTTACTTTGTTATTTTTCGTTTTTTTAAAGAATCAGCAAAAAAAAATAAATGCATTTAAAAGATTATAGTTCAATTAAGCATTGGATTTGGCGACCATTTGGTGACTTCTCGAGAAACTTGGTGTAAAATATAATTTTTTAAAGAATTAGTTTTAATCAAATAATTTTTTATTAATTATAATTAAATTATCGTTTTGTCATCCAAAACAATCGTGTATAGAACATTTCAATGAAATTGAGCGCTTTAAAATGTCAGAAAATAGCTCTTAAAGTTTTGATCCAGACCATACAATATGAGTTAAAAGATGCCCATTAAAAATAAGATTTTTTATTTTGCCTGATACATCCCATTTGTAATGAACTGTTTATTACGAAATGTTTGTTTAATTTTTGAAATTGATTTTAAATATTGTTTTGTTGGACTCGCTTCTGTTACTATTTTTCTTTTTATTAATTCTCCTGTTTGAAAATTTTTATCTTGAGAGAATGACATCCTATTCTGTTTTTTAAAGAGAGAAAACACGATGAAAAGTTTTTCGTGTAAATGCCCCTTCCAAATTTTTTTTTTTTGAAAATCTTCATATGAAGAAATAATACACTTGTAAGTTGTAATGAATTTTAGCGATAACCTAATTTCGATGGTAACTTAATTTTCTTATTTTATTTGTGAAAAATAAAGATTTTATAACGTGCACTATTGCATTTCCTCCTCTAAGTAATGCTTTTAGACTTAAATATGATGTCGTTTGAATGAAAATTCTCTCCCAATAAACGGAACATGACTTACGTAGAAAAGGTTAAAATTGCGGATATGTAACCCACAGGTTTGATGAATTGCGCTTATAAGCCCAAAAGAATTCAATATGTAGTTAGTTAGTTAGTGCTACAGAGTGTGTACGTGGAAGCTGTAAATGAAATAACTGAGAAATGTAAAAGATTATCAGATTATAACCAAGAAAATCTATAAAGGTCCTAGTGAATGGAAACCTCATGCAATGTTCTATTAAGTACTCGAACCCGCTTGGTTCAATATAAATACTCGTAAGTAATCTTGGTAATATTAATCTCCAGAATCAGAAGCGTGTAGGAACTCCTTCCTCAGATATGGTCGCTTAGAAATTGACATCAAATATCCATAGATCTGAATAAAAGAACTTAGTTATCATTACTATCTGATTTTTCTATTCGTGTAACAGTCACAGTTAAATAGGTAGAACAGTCTCTTTCTATTCTACATGGATAGAATAGAAAAGTATCTTTCCATTCTAAATATGATTTGTGACTTTCATATATAGAATGGAAAGAGAAGGACGAAATACTGGGACGTTATAATTTAAGTGTTTTGTTTGAAAAACCTTATTAAATAAATTATATATTCTATAATTATGATTGTACTTTAAGGAATTTTACATGTAGTTTTACATTCACTTTATATCTTTTTTTTAAGTCAATAGCGAAATCATTTACGATATTTTCTTAAAATAATTCCTTCATATTCATTTTTTATTCGTTTTATTAATTTAATGTAGTTTTTTCCAATGATGGTTTCCACGAAACTGTTTTACTTTTTCTCGGAAAGCATTATATTTCATGATAAAATAATCCTTCTTTGAGAAGAGAACGAGGAGTAAAAAAACTTTTCTTTCGGCACATACTTACACGAAAATAGATTTTATTCAGAAAAATATTTTTTTCCCTCATTTATGGGTTAAAAAAATATTTGCATTTGAAAGCATTTATTTGAACTTTAGGTATTTTTCAATACACAGAATTTCCGTAACGTTTCCATCAAAAAAGTGATGTTTCGAATGTAAGTCAATACGATGCAAAGAAAAATAAATGCTCTTCAGCATATATTGATGTTTGAGTAGCTCCCCTTTGCTCTTTGTAACTGTTGAATGCTTTATCTAACGATTCTGATTTACTTGCATGATTGGATCACTCTGTTAGGAGAAGAATTGATTTATTTAAATGTTTTCATATTATTTATAGCTTAGTCTAATACATAAGTTCTTTTAGAATAATATATTAGAAGAAATATTAATTTGAAATAGTTCTTTGTTAATTAGAAGAATTTTAAAAACATGAGCTTTAAGATAATTAACGATTTTAACTCACAAATTATACATTATCAACAGTTTCATTAAAGTAAGATTGAATAGTTTAGACATTTTGCTCTTAACAACTGTTGAATGCTTTGTTTAATGACTCAAAGTTTGAGTAATTTGCGTGATTGAACAACTGTCAGTAATAATCCAATTTTTTAAATATTTACACAATATTTGTAGTTTAGTGTAATATATAATTTCTTTTTGAATTTTTACGAGAAGAAGCATTAGTTTCAGATAATTCTTCACTGTTTATTGAAAGCATTTTAAAAACTGGAGCTTAAAGATGAATGATTAGCGACTTTAAAATATAGGTTCCATGGGGTTTCACCCTTCAACTAAGGCTTTGAAATTTTTATGTGGCGTTGTTTGAATGGAATATCGCTTCTAATTAATATTTAGATAAAACCAGAATTCTGTAGATTAAATTAGAGTTATTAACGTGTAATAAATTAAATTAAGGAGATGCATATATGTCACAAAAATTTTCGATCTTGAGTGGAATTACGATTGAAATCAATCCACCACCTAGCACAAGGACTTTACTTACAAAAATTCAGTACAAGATGAACGCAGTTAGAAAAACTTGGACCGATTAATAGCACAAACAGGGAACACAATACTTGCAAAGATTAAAAACATAACAAGAATGAATCCAGCACTTACGATGATTAGAAACATAACAGGAATGAATACAGCACTTGCGCATATTGGTAACACAAACAAATACAAAACAGCACTTACTATAAGAATCACAACACTTTTCAAACCAGTCAGTTCACCAGGTTACTATTTCGTATTACGGACAAGTCTACAAAGTATTACATTGCACTTTAAAGCAGACTGCTTCAGCTCAGGAACTCGGCATATTTACAGTTATTTTGGCCAGGTGTGCAGCCACTTCTTTTCTCTCAGTCGAGTTTTTGCTAAGATTAAGCATTTTCCAAAATCTCGTTTTTGCTAAGATTAAGCATTTTCTAGAATCTCGTTTTTTCACCAAATTAGCTAGGTTTTTCGCCAAGTAGCCAAAATAGTCACATAGTTCATCACCAAGGTTAAGCGACATTAGTTATGTGGAGGAAATAATCATTAATTAATAATTAATAGTTTTGGCAAATGTTTCATTATACTTATCTTCTGCTGGTCTTATGGATTTTTTGAACTTATCGTGTGTGTGTGATTTTAAGGTTTTACTATCAGATTTCTGTCGGGTACTTTTTTGTATTCTTAAACCTTTATTTGTATTTTAAAATCCCGATCTATGTTCAGGTATCAATTTGTATAAACCTTAACTGTATTTACTATTTTGCTAAATAAATTTTTTTTAAATCTCTGAAATTTATTTCAAGGACATGAGGCATGAGGCTACTGAGGCAAGTAGTTTGAAAGGCATTTAATTTCTGTTCTTGTTATTTAGTGAGTTTACAAACCTTATTTTTGTAAAGAAAAACTGCTTATATTTTTGCACTGAAAATATATAATTCGAGTTTGGAGATTATATTCGATGCTTTCTGGAATTTATACATTGTTCATTAAATGGCATACAGACACAACAGATAATTAATCAAGAATATCCTTAATCACTTTATTCCTTTTTAGAATGAGTAATTTACTAAAGTGGAGCATTTCCTTAATTGCATCTTTAATCAAGTATTATAATGAAGAATTCAACTTATCTTAAATAATCGAAGTAGTAGGTTTGATTATATTTGAGCCGAGTCCATATTAAGCTTCTTGTTAGATGATCAGAGACATATATATATTCTTAGAATGTCGTCTTACAAGTACTCGCACCAATAGTAGTTCCTTTGTCGATTTCGCCAATCCTTCTTTCCCCCTATCTATCTAATACCTTACTCTTACCCGTCTGTTAGAAGGAAAAGGGACACCTATGTGGGAAATAGTTTTCGTTATTTGTTTCCCTCTATTTATGACCACGTCGCGAACCACTCTCTAAAATAAAGAGGAACCCATCAGTGAACAGAACAGACCACCACTGATTTGAATCCGCAACTACGTTCCCAAATTTAAATGTTGAGTCGTGAGTTACTGTAGCGCGATTCAAGCGTAGCATTCAGTACCGGTTGCCTAGCATAGAGACCCCTTCATTCAGCGTACATTCATGGCTGTTACTGCTCTTTCTATAGCATATATAAGCCAGTATCGAAGATGAGATAGTCTGTCACTACTGTTACGACGTGCCCTAAGTTGCAAATACTGGTTACATGAAAAAATATCAGCTCTATTCCTGTTAAGTTGGTAGGCCTAGAGCTGATTTAGATACGAATCAGTCGAAAAATTGAACCAGTCATTAGAACCTATTCTCCAACTGGTGCTCTTCGGAACGGCTGATATTTAGAATTATGCAATGTTAGGCTACAGTATACCTTAATATATTGCCCTTCAATGAATATTGGTTTCTTATAAAACAGTTGGTTTTAAACTATATCATATTATGTACAACGATGGTTGCACTTTCCATATTTACAATGCTGTTCAATGCAGATTGCTTTTATTTATAATATAATCAATTTTCAAGAACTTCCAACTGCTTTTAGACAATTTGTCACGATTTTCAAATTTGTTGCTTAACTTTTTGAAATCGGTACTTGTTTTATTATATTTTGAAAAATAATTGTCATTACTAAGAATTTTTATGTACTAAAAGAACATATAATTTATTTCTTATAAAATGCTGTAAGAGAGTAACTTAAACATGTACAGGTGCAAATAAATTTTATGTAGCATATGTATATTAAATTCGAATTCTTTAAGTGCGATCATTGAATTGAGCGCACTTGAATTGTGAAGAAAACACTGTCTGAAATGTATTGATCGTTGTATAAGAGATTGAAGACCATCTACATAGATATTTGAGTTTATTTGACGAAAAATTCACTCTGCGTATGTATGAAAACTTTTCAGAATTTTGAGAGAAAAGAAAAAACGACAGTGGCAAGGGCGTTGACCGGAAACGATTCGAAATTGAAGTTGCTCGAGAGGTGTTAGAGAATATTTTTTGTGACCGCGCAGAAAATTCCATGAATTATATTTTCAGATCATGTGATAACTTAAAATGTGTTTTTTTTGATAAAATTCTATTGAAAAGTATTGTAGAAATCCATTCGTAAAATATTTTTCATATTTATATAACGAACATCAATTGTAAGAAATCTGGTAAAATGCAGTCTGAATGTGTATTTATGTTATTTTAAAGTTGTCACAGATAAATAAAAACCATGAAAAAGCTATGAATTTGAATAAATTATTCGCGTTTTCGGTATTAATATTTTTTAGCTATATAATAAGATAATAATGTTATCAATACTAAATAAATATTAATGATTTAATTACCTATTAAAGTTGTTTGATAGCTACTTGAGAATTTGCTTTGTAACCTCACAGAAAGTTCCATGAATAATATTTTCAGATCACGCAATAACTTAAAATGTGTTATCTTCGATAAATTTCTATTGAAATGTATTGTATAATTTAATTCATAAAATAAATTTGGCTTATACGAACATTTAATGTAAGAAATCTGGTAAAGTACAGTTGGAATGTGTATTTATGCTATTTTAGATATGTCATA
>BMAW01068323.1:1816-12858 GCA_019974015.1 Nephila pilipes
TATTCAATTTTATAATATTTATCGTTTGTCTTAGTTCTAATTACATTTTGCTTAAATATATTCAATTTTATAATATTTATCGTTTGTCTTAGTTCTAATTACATGTAGCTGATACAATATCTAATTTTTTTTGTTTGCTTCAATTTTAATTACATTTAGCTCAAATATATTCAATTTAATAATTTATCGTTTGCTTGAATTTTAATTACATTTAGCATAAATGCATTCAATTTAATAATTTAACATTTGTTTTAATTTTAATTACATTTAGCTTTAATATATTCAATTTAATAATTTAACTTTTTTAAAGTTTAATAACATGTAATAGCTGATATAATATTCAATTTAATAATTTGTTTGTTTTAATTTTAATTACATGTAGCTGATAAAATATTAAATTTCATAATTTTTCGTTTCTTTTCATTTTAATATCAGAAAAATTTACTATTGTCCATTCCACGATATTTCATCGTTCACTTTAATTCTTATATTTAATTGAGTAATTTAATTATAATTACATAAAAAAAAGTGTACCTTGGGTAGCAAATCTGTTCTTTGCTCAACTTTGCATAGAACATTTTTCTAAATTTTTTTCTACTCTCTTGCTTAGTTTACTTAAAAATTCAGGTGTGTTGCAGCCAAGTAGTCATGGTTGCGAGATCAAAAGTAGTATATTTGTTGTCGAGTCTATAGTTTAAGTCCTGATAACACAAAATAATCTTCGTATAACTGGATTGATGCTCTTTAAATCCGTAAACGTCCAGTCATCGCGTTAGAAATGTATGGAAGTCAGAATAAAGATTGTCATTTCATCTGTCATCTGAAATGAGGTTTCAAACGACGAGGTGTCATCAATTTCCATCGTTTTCATTCTAAGTGCAACGTAAGTAAATAATCAATTAAATAAATTCAAATTAACTGGAAATAGAGTCAAATCTCTATATTTCGAAACAGTGTTTATAAATAAACAAAACAAATTTAATATATTGAAAAAAAATCGAGTAATCTATAAAAAAATAATCGAGTAATCTATAAAAAAATAATCAATCTAACTGAACATTTCCAGCCTTTCTAAGACCGCAGGAAGTAGCCTATTAGCCATGGCCCTGAACTTGAGACTGACGTTATTTCCGTTAAGTCGCGGGTTCAAGTGCCGAGGTCATTAGAGACCTACCAAGTATCATGGCTATTCACTTTAACTCTGTCGAGGTTCCAAATCCTACCGTTGGCAATGTGTGAAAATTTGTATCTTTCTCGTTGTTGGACCGAGATTCAAAATTACGAGTTCCAATGCTAACAGTCTTCGTTTTGCTTTTAAGTGCGATGTTAATTCACAATTAATTGTTACCTTTAGAAATACACCTCATAATCTAATCCTGAAGAACAATAACTTTTTTACGATTGGACTAGTGTTATGAACGTCTTAATAGAAGTAAAACGAAAGGGTTGGGTAGAATGTCCACGGGGACCGAGATGACTCACAGAGTTGACAACTACAAATCGGCCCCCGGTAGACAATCACTCTCACCCTCAACATTTATTGGGAAAAAAGAACTAGGCAATTTTGTATAACAATAGGGTAGCATAAAACAGTACATGTATGAGCAAAAAACAAATGAATAAAACATAATCAAAAATCATTCATATTAAACAGTAGAGTCGCATCAATGTAAGTATCACGAAACAGAGAAATTGAATTTCTTCTTATAATAAAACAATAAAATATTTCTTTATTCGTATATTGGTAACTAAGTAAAATAATATATTACATGGATTTCACCTATCTTTCATATTCATAAATTTCTAATACTTCTCTTTATTTTTGCTTCTATATTTCAAAATTACATATATATATATTTTACTAAATGGAAGCGATACAATAATTTTATTCTAGTAAGAAAAAGGTAAAGTGGCAATTATAAATGTTTTTTTCATTGAAATACTGTGCAAAAAATTAAAAAAATTAATTTATGTCTAATAGATATTTCAGGTTATTTTTATGACCGAAAAAGAAATTTCATTCTTACGTAATAATAAAATTGCAAGAGTTTTTAATTATTCGATTACGAACTACCATACAAAAATTTATAGCGTATATTCACATTCATAATAGCATATTTACAATTTATAAAATAATTGATACGTTGTGATTTTTTATTTTAATTAAAATAATAAATTTAAATTTGACGTATAATTTTTATTCACAGATTCTAATATAGTACTTTTATTATTGTTCTTTATTTTTAAGTTACATATATTTATTACAAAAAAAAATAATTTTATTTTGCAGTCCGTTTGAAACAGACAAAAAAGGAATTTCTGAAAAGTTCCATTTATTGAAAAACGGAGCAGTGAATGAAAACATAATTTACATTTTAAAGGAGCAGTGTAATATAACGATAGAAAATAATTGAATTTTTGCGTTACAGTAAAATAAAGAATTCTTTCTTCTACATTTGCGTAAGAAATTATGACGTTGGGCTATTCGCGGTTTTCTCTTTACTAACCTTGGGGACTTTTAATTAAGATTGTTTACTATAAATAACAATTTATTCTCAACCAAAATGAAACGTGAATAGTTAAATTAGAGGTAGGTAGAAATAAAGTGAAGTGCGGTAGATAAGAAAGTATATAAGCGAAGCGAGCGTCGCACGATAGAGGTTGAGTGTAACTAGCGTTGAGTATATGCTTTACAGGTGGTAGACTAGATCAAGATTGGCTACGGGTGAGAGGGATAGTGAAAATCAAGAATCAAGTCAACTTCAACCGAGAAGGTTGTGGTAAGCTAACTTTAATTCGATATTAGTGAGGCAGGTAAATATATCCAGAGCGTTACATTGGAGAGCCGGTGTTCATTAGTAGTTATAAGACACAACTGTGGAATAAATATTAGGAGTGAAATCTGTCTAACGTCTTCTTGCATAACTTATTGACTCTTTTGTGTCAGTATATTTAGTTTAGCTATGACATAAGAGACGAATAGGAATATAATGTCGTCACAAGCTTCGAAAACGAAATTGATTTATTTTTGTACATTTACATGCATAAAAATGTCTCGATCCTAATTCCTCATATAGGGCAGAGATAAATTTTAATTTACATATTTCGAGTAACTTAATTCTAAGAATTAGGCTAACGAGAAGACTTTACGATATCATATATTTAAGCCATTAAACATACAAAATCTAAATTTTTACGATAATTTGCATTTTTGTATTATATCCATTCATTATATTCATCCTATTTTCCTTTTCTAGATTATATTTGAACTATATAGCTGTTTTAAATATTCATTCCATGTATCATTTCATTTACTTGTAAACCTCAAATGTTTGACGTCACGTTTTTTCTAAGATAATTTATAATGGTCTTTAAATGGAGGGGGAGGGAAAGAACATTCCTTTTTTCCCCACATAACATGATCACTCTATTTTTTGAAAAGGGTGCTTAAATCTATTCTAAAAATAGGATTTCTTTCTAGATAGCTTATCGTTTGGAGCTGTTCGTAACCGCTAGTGATAGACTCCACAAGCTCATTACTAATTTTGTTCCCCTTTTTTTCGGAATGCATCCTTTATTATTCAAGATTCAATATATAAAATGAATAAAAATTTATGAAGTAAATCTGACTCATGTTGTAAATAAGTGCTTTATGAGATTGTCAAAGATATTTTCCATACATACTTTTTGCATTATAATCTGCAACCTAAACAAATGTTTTTTAAAAAAACACACACACAGGGAGGATACTACATCACAATAGTAGCTATTACGCGGCTTGTTGGCTATGTGCGGTTTTCGTAGACGAATGGTGCAGCTCTTATGTACATAAAATACATTACCCGTATAAAATTTGGCACACTGAAACTAATACGCAATAAATAATAAGGAATTTATATATTTTCTGTTACAAAGATATTATTAGATATTATTAACATTTTATACCTAAGCTAAGCAACATCCAACAAAAAATTGTTTTATTTCTTGCCAATTATGTAAATTAAAACTCTTATTGAAGAACATAAAAAATATTATCCTAATTCATTCGTATTGTTGTGTAATAGATATTCAATAGTTCGATTTTCTTGTGGATGTTTTACGAATGTTGTAGGATTCAGCAAAAAGCTAATTAGTATGGTTGATAATCTTTCAGGGTAGCTGGTTCAAGACCCATTAAATGCAGATTTGTTAAACCAGACCGATGCTTATTTTTAATTTGGTTTTAATTTGTGAATGAAAAATAAGTATGGGAATATTTTACGGAGAAAAACTCAAAGTGATTTCTTCTAAAGATTGTTTTTATTGGCATATCACAAACTGTACACGAGATCACATAATGATTTAGTTTAGTTTTTAATAATGTCGTACTAGAGGGATATTACTAACGTCGCAACACGAGGGATATTGGCGAAGGACCTTGTAATTTTAAACCACGGTCAAGTGACGAGAACGACACCTGTCCTGCCCCCCCTCTCCTAAATTCCAGACAACGCCAACAAGAGGACTTTGGGCCCCGAATAGATTTAACGTGCATCAACCTTGGCTACACGACGGGTCTTTGGTAGCCAAGGATTGAACCAGCGACTGAACGAAAACCGCCGGCTGCTAGTCCACGACTTTGACCACTAGGCTACCGCGGTCCATGATCACATAATGAAATAAGTTTTGTTTTGGAAAAAGTTAATAAAATAAAGTCATTTTTTTGGAAGGAAATAAAACTTTTGTTGTATTGTTCTCGCTGTGCAGTAATGTTTATTACAGCAGATACAAAAATAAGTATCACGTGATCGATCAGTCCTTAAGGGGATTCAAGAAATAGAGTAATTTTGAAGAAAAATAAAGTGTAATATGAAGAAATTTCCAAATTTCTATCTAGCAAAACTGAATAAACAGTCGTTTCAAATATTCCTATCTGAAATGTAACTTTGAAAGACAGTGTAGTTGGTCAATTTGTATATAATAATAGCTTTTAAGCTGAAGTGAAAAGGTTTTAGTATACTCACCATTATTAAATCAGAGTAATACCTGCTAGCATTAAACTTTAGAAAACAATTGAATAAAAGAAAGATTTACAGTTATTGCAATATTTAAAAGTTACATTCCAAATCCATTCTAACCTCAGTGTATGTAGAAAAGTGTTTATAAATATCAATGAATTTTTCACGTATAAAAGATTAATAAAAGTAATAAGAAACTGATAATAATAACTTAGGTTAAGAAAACTTATTTCTAAAATATGCATCTTTATAGAAAGAATATTTTACTCAGTAATATTGAAGGTCATATGTAATGTATTTTTTTTTCTCGAATTTTAACTACACTCAAGTCAATAAATTAAGGATAACTCATAATCACACGGAAATCGAACTCTAAAGTAAAAATTTCACCTATAGATTTATCGTACACATCTTCAAATAAAGTATGAAAATTAAAGGAAGCCATCAGATGACACCGATAGTACGTCACAATGACAAGAGTGTAAGAACGGTGTATATAAAGAATGGTATCAAAAAAGTAAAATTGTTCTCAAGCCTTCTGTATGCCACTCTGTACCACAACAGTAAAGTTATGATATAGAGGACGCAGTTGAATTAACGGCCACTTGGACTGAAGGTGTACTCAGATGGAAGTATCTGAGGAACTTGGAATTGCCCAAAGTGTCATTTCTAGGCTTTGTCAACGATTCTAAAATGTTGGAAATGTCTGTAGACGTTATAGTATATGCCGTCCCCGAGTTACAACTGTGAATGACGACCTGTATTAGGCCGTAACTGCAAAAAGATACAGATGGAGCGCAACATCAGACTTTCTCCTCAGTTGTCTTCAGTCACGGGGTACGACGGTTTCATAGCATACCATGCACAGATTTTTGACACCTATTGGTCTATATGCTCGCAGGCTGTCAGATGTGTACCTTTCATAGAAATTCTCTGTCACCAGCGGCTAGCCTGGAATAGAGAACATGCTATGTAGACATCATCACAGTGGGCTTGTGTAATGTTTTCAGACTAGTCCAGGTTTAACTTGTAGTCCCATTCACGCTGGACTTTCATATGGAGAAGGACAAGTACCCCCTACTATCAAGATAAAATCCCTGAATGAGACAGTTACGGTGTTGCAGCATTGCTCTTAAGGGTTGAAAATATGCTGGGATCCAGAACAGATCTACATGTTCAAATCAGAATCATGATAGGCCAATTGTATCCGGGCATCATTCTGGAACAATATGTACGTGTGCTTAGGGATGCCATAGATACTGAATTTGTGTTTATTGAAGACAACGCGCCAATATTGTGAGCGAATGCCTTCAATCTGAGGATATCACCCATATGGAATGGGTGATATCCTCAGATTGAAGGCATTCGCTCACATTCTTACCTCTGTGTCAGGTAAGAATGCTAGCCATATGGAATGGTTAGCATTCTTACCTGACTTGAATCCAACAGATCATGTATGGGACAGGCTTGGGTGACCAGTTGCCGCCCGTCAACCTTCTCCTACACGTTTATCGGAACTTCAGAGAGCATTGCTTGCTGAGTTTCCAAAGATCAGATCTTTAATTTGATACTCATCATGCCTAGGATTTGTACGGACTTTGTTTAATCACCTGAGAAACATACAAGATATTAACCATCATATCAACTATGTAATTATAAATTTTCCTGAGGGAGGTATTTTTGCAATTACTCCAGGCAGCAAAACTCGTATTTCTTATGAATGATTTTATACATATGCCATCTGTTTTTTTAACTTTTGTTTAGTAAATAGTCTTAATAATAAGTAAAATTTGTTTTCTCTCTGAACCTTTATTTGCCAGAGTTGGCATTAAACATAATTTATCAACATGAATGTATAATAGTTATCTGTATTTACAAGTTTTAAATATTAAATTTTTGTTCATAACATTACTTGCATAGATGTAGTTTAAGATTTTTATACTATGATACATTCAGTGTCAATGACTACCTTTGCATAAATCTCTATTACAAGTGCATGAGTGTTTTATCTATCTCGGATAATAAAGGTTTTAAATTGATGATAGTTTTATTAAAAGGATATATTTCCAATAGTAACCGAAATTTATAAAGTTTTAATTTTTAATTTAAATCTACTATTTTTGTTAATAATTTTTAAAAAAATTATTTATTTTTTTATCACATTTTTTGTAAGATATATTTTAAATTTTGTGTTATGACACATTTCGTATAATGTACCACTTGTGCAAAGTTTTTTTTTCTCTGTGTCACAGAAAGATAAGTAAACTTTCATGCAGACCTCACAGTTTTATTTTTACCATACAATTATTTGATGCCCTAAATTTAAATGTTTGAATAATCACAGTTCTCCTCAGATTCATATATTCAGTTATACCAGTAATATAAAAACTGTTCACATTGTTTTTATTTCTTTTCCCATTTTATGTATTTAAAACTTTTGATATTTCCCCTCTCAAAATGTGATCATCATAATGGTCTTTAAATGGAATCCACTTTGTTTCGAAATGTTCTTTGAAACTCTAGGGATATGTATATCCCTTTAGAAAAGGTTTCGTAAACCGAATGGTTTCTAGAAATTTATATTTTTCCAAGAAAACTTATTTTTCGAAGCCTCCCCCAACTATCATTCACAAAACCATTATCTGTATTTTATGGATAATACCATTTATTACTTCATGTACAGAAAAAGTGTTTTACGAGAATAAAATAATACATCAAAAATCGAAATATGAATATTTATTACAAAATGCCTAGTTATGTGACGAGCAGGGAGGTAATAAACATTTTTGTATTGATTTAAAAAATAACATTTCTTTATAAGTAAGGATTTACCTCTTAGACTGAAAGAAGAGACACATCCTCAAATTCTAATTAGTACTTTTCTGAGAAGACATGCGAGGAATTGTATAGTTCTATATTTAAGACTATTTGCTTTTGTCATTTATATATCTCTACGTATTATTAGAACAGCTTAGATTTCGCATGCCTAATACTGATATTTTAATCATTCTATAAAACAGTAAAATTTTGTCTAAAAGACCTAATTTCTTTCTAACTTTATCCCTAAATTTTTTAATGCTTTTGTGAATGGTATCTATGCAAACAATGAACTAAAAATAGTTTTTCTATTAAAAATATTTAATTTTATGAAATAGTTTTATATGAAAAAAAGAAAAAATAATTTAAATTTCCAAAATTATAAAGTGTTCTAAATTTTTCAAAAAGAAAATGTACATTCATTTCAGTAAAACAGTTGGTTCATTATATTTTATATTTTGTTTTATACATTAGGAGTAAAATAATTTGGATATTTACTGAATATCCATTCAAAAATGGTTCGTAAATGTAAATGTATCTGAAAAATCCTATCCATATTCAACTCAAAAGGAAGGAAACCTTTTTGATCAAATAAATAATTTTATAGTTTAATATATTAATATAATGATTAAAATATCATTATTAAGCACACTAAAAACTTATGCGCTACAAATAATTTTAAAACATATATGTTACAAAAAAATAAAGTATCCGTACACCTTTGGAGAAATTTTTTTGTAATACATTCATTTTTGTTATCAAAATAGTTTTTAATGCTAAAATATAAACTTAAACTATGAAAAACACATTTAATAATCTTATTTTAATTCCAAAAAAAAAAAAAAAAAAAATGGAGTGGAAAACATGGTGAACATAGTACATAAATTAATTAAAAAGTGAACAAAAATAGTAAACTCAAATGTAAACAAAAATATCAATAATCTGTAAATTTTATCTTATTCATCTTAACAGTTTTTAGGCTAGTACGGATAATCGTATTACTTCAATTTTTATTGAGTTTCGAGTCAAATAACAATGAAAAATCAAAATAAAGTTATAACAATACGTGATTTACACCCTTGTTACTAAAAACATATCAATTTTACAACCATGAAAGTGGTAGGGGTTCTTAAGAACTATATAAGGAAGACATTAGCAAAATTTAAATTAATTTGGTTCATAACTTTTCGGATATTTATGTTGCCATATGTGAATATGTCGAGAAAAATCATTTTGAGAAAAATCAAAATCAAACTTTCAAATGCAATTAAAAATTAGCTACCGAGTAAAATTAAAATTCCTGTAATTTAAGTTCGAAATAAGGTAAAAGCAAAATTCAAGCACTATTATAAAGAAAATAGTTTAGATTTTAAACTGACATTAAAATTAGAAAATCGAAAATTTGGACAAAAATGACGTTTTAAAGGTGTACGGATAGCTTAAAACCGAAATTTGGTGCTTTATTTTCCCTCGCATATTTTGGTATTATAAATTTGTTAATCAATTCATTTGCAGAGGTTTTTTCTAGATGATGAAGAGATTTCAATAACGTACATGTTTTGTACAGATAGGTGGCATTGTTAAGGAAAACTGGTGTTTTCCACTGACTGCTGTAATTTACTAAATGGTACAAAAGAAAAATTGTCGCTAATTCATTGGTTGATTTTAATTTTGTAGCCATTTACAATCCAATCAAAGTCTGAACATTTCCATTTAAAATTATTTTATGGTCGTCATTTCACCTCAAGTTGTCCGAAACCAAGGAAAAATCAAAACAGTAGATTGTTTCCAGAGAATGTACACCAAACAAGGCAATTCTGATTCACTGATTGGTTATTACACATCTTATTGCGAAGGAGCACGAGACCTACTGGCAATGTGATGTCTTGAGAATAGGATCTAACAATCTTCCGTTTGATTGAATATTTTTGTAATTACCGGCATCGTTATCCGGTAAGCGTGTTCTTTCATATTTTATAGAAGTTGTTATTATTTGAGGCTATTAACGGATTTAGAGCTTTCTTCTAATTAGATAATTAATAAATTCTATTTTAAAACATAACTGTCTTTATTGCTTAACAATGGGGTTGTGACTTTTTATTTACCCTGTCTATGCGCGAACTTAATTTGAAATTTAGATTTGTGATAAGAGTAACATTAAAATGACTGACGAGTCAGGCAATAGGATTAAGTCACTTTGTGACGAACCCAAACTGAAATAAAAAAAAAAAAAAAAAAAAAAAAAAACTAAAAGAGAGAAACTTAACCCCAATTAAGAAACTGTACTATTACATTTGTACCGTTAATGAAAAAGTTTAAAAGAAGTTAAGATATGTCCCTACCTTCGTAGCACTTTTTATTTTCAAAAAAGAATTTTTTTGTGTGTGTGGAACACGTTTTTAATTTCTAGGGTCCATAAAATTGTTTATTCAAAAGTTATTTTTCTGAACTTACTTTATTTTCCAAATTGTGGCCACATTTGTTAAAAATTTGGTAAAAATTGACATTAACACTAAAGTTCTTATATTAAATTCTATTTAATACAGTTAACATTTTGTTTCAACATTTTATTAAATATACATAGATCTGTTTTGTGAATTAGAAGAAAATGCAGTTATCTCTTAAACTTACTGAGTTACACCAAGTCTTATAAACACAAAATGATTTTATATAAAAATATATAATTTTTTAAAAAAAAATAGTTATATGCTTAAAAACTATATTTGAAGGTTCACAACATACCTAAAGATGTACAAAACAGTGTAGTAAAATTTTATTTGAATACATGACATAGTTTTTAAGAAATAAGGTTTTCCGTCAGAAAAAAAAAAATCGCAGTTATTCCGGAAGTGCAAATAAAGATTTTATTGTTTTTTTAAAAAAATTATACTTACAATAATGCATTAATTAACTACCCTAGAAACAAATACAATCCCTTTTTGAAATAGTAAATATGTGGGCTTTAATAAAAAAGTTATGAAGAAAATTTCGAAATATATTCCCGAAAAGGGTGATTTTTAGGTAGGCACATATCTTAACTTAAAAAGCGATTCATCAATAAATGTATAGTTAAGGAGACATGGATAACAGTCCAAAATTTAATGAAATACAAGACTTCCTTTCACCTTAAAACACAAAAAGTTTCAACTTTATTGACTGCCAGGACAATAAGTTAAAACATTGTGAACAAAAATAAATTCTCTATGTTTGCTACAGCTTAACAGAGAT
>BMAW01068333.1:0-10525 GCA_019974015.1 Nephila pilipes
ATCTCCCTTTTCACACACATTATAATATTTTCCATTTTATTCGAAGGAAATTTTGTCTTTTAAAATATACTGCAACAGACTATAATGTAGCAATTCTGAGCGAAAGATAATTTTTAAAATAATGCATCTCTCTTTTTCTCTGTTCTGATTTTGAACAAATTTTAAAATTATATTTCAAATAGGAAGAAATTGAAAGTTTCTCATTGCATATTTCTTTGTGCACAATGCCAAGAGTGTGGTTTAAGAAGTTTTTATTCTTGACGACAACTGACTTTGCTAAAGGAAGATGATGCAACCACTGTGAGCTGTCAACTGTTAAACGGAGCAAAAACTAATTTGACACTGATTCATAGGTCAATTTTGAATTTCGAGCCTTCTACTGACAAAAAAACCCGAAAGGAACTGCGTCATGTGGTCGTTTTTCTTTTCCGTCGAGTTTTCACCATCCATGAGACTTGATTCAGCATTATACACTAGAAACTGAGCAACAATAAAAACAATGCTTCCGGTGAATGCGTTCCAAAGAAGGGGAAAACGGTCTAATTGGTTAAAAATATGGCGATTTTCTTGGGATGCAAAGGATGATTATGATGGTGATTGTTTATTAACTTATATGCAACACGAGGGCGACGGACTTGGTACAATTGAACTTCGGTCTGGAGAAGATAACACCACAGTTGAGACCTACCTGTCCAAAATTCCACACCACGCTAACGGGAGGACTTGGATTTGAGAGATTTAATGCGTATTGTGTATTAGATCCGCTACACGGTGGGGCCTTAGTGGCAATAGGGTTCGATCCACGAATCGACAAAAACAACGTTGCTTGCGAGCTCGCGACCATAACTACTCGCCTACCGCTATATATATATATATATATAAAGGTCAATTGAAAAGTCACCGTTCTGACACATAGATGGCGCTACTAGAATTAAATCCATATGTTTTTTAGTTAGCCCTAACCCTCAAAAGATGCATGTATAAATTTGACAGCTGTCGGATCATTAGTTTGTAAATTATAGCATTTTGAGTGAAGCAACTTTTGTTATTGTGAAAAAAATGGATAAAAAGGAATTTCGCGTGTTGATAAAATATTGCTTTCTGAAGGGAAAAAATACAGTTGAAGCAAAAACTTGACACTGCCCCAGGAAAATCAACCATCAAGGATTGGTATGCTAAGTTTAGACGTGGTGAAATGAGCACCGGTGAACGCAATGGACGCCCAAAAGAGGTTGTTACCCACGAAAACATTACAAAATTCCACAAAATGATTTTGAATGACCGTAAATTGAATGAAATAGCAGACACTTTAAAGATATCAACTGAACGTGTACATCATATCATTCACGAATATTTGGGTATGAGAAAGCTCTGTGCAAAGTGGGTGCCGCGTGAGCTCACTTTTCACCAAAAACAACGACGAGTTGATGATTCGGAGCAGTGTTTGAAGAGGATCAAGCGTAATAAACCCGAGTTTTTGCGTCGATATGTGACAATGGATGAAACATGGCTCCATCATTTCACTCCGAAGTCCAATCGACAGTCATCCGAGTGGACTGCACACGATGAACCCGCTCCAAAGCGTGGGAAAAAGCAACAGTCGGCTGGCAAGGTTATGGCGTCTGTATTTTGGGATGCGCATGGAATAATTTTCATTGACTACTTTGAAAAAGGAAGGACCATCAACAGCGACTATTACATAGCGTTATTGGACCGTTTGAAGGACGAAATTGTCGAAAAACGGCCGTATTTGAAGAAAAAGAAAGTGCTGCTTCACCGAGATAATGCACCGTGTCACAAGTCAGTGAAAACGATGGCAAAAATCCATGAATTCGGTTTCGAATTGCTTCCTCATCCACCATATTCTCCAGATCTGCCCCCCAGCGACTATTTCCTGTTCTCAGATCTCAAAAGAATGCTCGCTGGGAAGAAAATTTCGTCGAATGAAGAGGTGATCGCCGAAACTGTGGCCTATTTTGAAGCAAAGGACAAATCGTACTACAAAAATGGTATCGAAAAGTTGGAGGGTCGCTATAATCAGTGTATCACCCTTGAAGAGAATTGTGTTGAATAAAAAAAAACTAATTTTGCCAATAAATGTGTTATACTATGGTAGGCCGGGGACTTTTCAATTGACCTGTTATATATATATACTCTATAACAAAAAAAGCGAAGCACCAAGAAAGAGTTACCCGTTTGTAATAAAATTTCGTGTGCAAAGACATTTGGATCGAACATGAAAATGATTAAAATTTGATGTTTAATGAATAGCGGGAGCTACAGCGCATCGGAACTGTTGTATATAAGACGCGATTCTCAATCTGATGATACAATTTTCTGTTGCATTGTGATTTAGGATATCTTCCAACGACTGAAAAATTCCTCACCGCAGGATTCGAACTCATTACAAGCAACGGTCAGAATTTGAAAGAGGTCGTATCATGGGATTGAAAGAGGCAGGTTGGGTCAATCGGAGAATAGCTCGTCGTATGGGTCGAAGCGATGCGGCGGTTAGACGATGCTGGCAAGAATGAGTGGACAATGGCAGATTTTAACATCGTGATAGTTGTGGTCGACCTAGGGCTACAGCAGATCGGGAGGATAGAGTGGTTGTCAGGTCAGCTGTGACAGCGCCTGATTCATCGTTATCAACCATCAGACCTGAGGTCCGCACTCGAGTGTCTACCATGACCATTCACAGATGGTTGATAGAGTGAAATCTACACTCGTACCGACCGTTACTCCACCTGCCACTCACGCCTGCATACTGTAGAGCCATATTACAGTGGTGCTTGTCTCGATCAGTACGAATGATGCTGATTGGGGACGTTTAGTGTTTAGTGACGAATCCCGCTTCCAGTTGAGTCCTAACGATCATCGAAGACGTGTCTGGAGACTTCCAGGGCAGCGTGCTGATCCTGCTTTCACTATTGCACGCCACACAGGCCCTCAACCAGGAGTTATGATCTGGGGTGCCCATGAGAGTCGGACCTCTTTGGTCGTCATTAGAGGCACAGCACAGCCGTACGTTGACGACATTCTGAGACCTGTTTTGCTGCCGTTCCTTTTGCAGTACTCTGGCCTTATTTTTTAGCATGAAAATGCCAAGCATGTGTTGCTATTAACTGTCTTACAGCTTGTCAAACACTTCCTTGGCCAGCATGATCTCTGTCCAATCCATCATGTCTGGGATATGATCGGAAGGCGACTGTATCTACCAGGGAATGCTGATGACGTAGCCCAATAATTGGAACAAATTTGGAAAGAAATACCGCTGCAGACTATCAGGGAGTTTTATCATTTTATGCCACGTCGTGTGGCTGCGGGCATCCAGGCTAGAGGTGGGCCAACACCTTAATGAGCTCGTTACTTTGTAACTATGTAACTCTGAAATAAAGCATTCACTTTTTCTGAAATTTTGATCAGTTTCTATTCTGTACATAATTTTTCTATCCGCCAATAAAATGTAAGGAGTAGTATGCTATATATATATATATATAAAGTCATTGACACACATATCGTTTATTGAATTTCCATTACTGGAGCTGGTCATTGGTCAGTCATTGGCCAGCCTCATTAATAGCTGGCTGGTTGAGCTTTAGGTTGCTAAAATGGTTGGCCACATTTAGTATGTGTGCTATTGAGCAGTCAAGAGGAGGAGATATTATTTGAAAGTTATTGAAGGACATTATTGTTGGTTATTGGCTGGCTTATTTATTATTGTATTTATTTAATATTTATTATTACGTAAACGACAGTCACATACTGGTTGTATTGTTGAGCCATGCTATTATTGGCTGGCCATTGACAGTCATTACACACACACACATGCAAACACACACACACATGGCTTGTTGGGAGCTTTTCAGTCATTACACACACATGTTGCTGTATATATGGTGAGGATACAGAAGTCACATTACGCAGGCATACACATACAAAACATAGCCACATAACATACACAGTCATACACATTACAGTCACACACATACACACACAGTTTATTGAGAACATGTATTTATATGCACACACACACAGGCCAATACGCACGGGACGGATGAAGCATGACGTGTATATATGCATGCATACACTATATATATGTGCAAGACAGAAGAGAGAGATATTATTATATATTATACATATATACATGAGTTACATATATATATACATACATAGAAGCATGCATATATTAAGGTATTGCATGTATAGTATTATTACATATACATATGTATGCATGTATGTATGTGCATATATATATAACTTGGAAAAAATTAACTCTGTTTTCCAGAACATTTTTACTGATTTATTCATTTAGGAGTACGCTAAAGATAAGATAAAAGTCAATTTATATGAGAAGATCCAAACCCTTATATCCTCGTCTGCCTCATTATAAGAGGAACTGCCTACTTTGATGAACTTCACCTTCTCTTTTATTTCTTCACATCTCTCGTGCATTTGAACTGAATCCAATGAGTTCCTTTAGAACCCTGACAGTAATTAAAATCAAACCAAATATATTTTTTTTTTTCTTTAAGAATGATCGAATGGCAGATTCTATCACGATTTATAGACTCAAGTGCCCATATTATAAAAAATTATACTTGTCTGTAGACCGACTGGTGTACGCCGTAGCCAGTGGTTGTACAAGAGTCACTGTCAGCATAATTTCCGTTATAGGTGGATCGAGCTCTGCTACTAAGGACCCGCCATGTAGCGGTCCCAATGCCCAGTCTTTGCCGATGTCTAGTTCTCCCTTTGACGTGGTGTGGAAATTTGATGATAGCGGGCTTAGTTGTCGGCCTTTACTTGACTGAAGTTCAAATCGCGGTACGTCGCGAATAGCTCTGTGCTGCTTTAGTAAGACAACAAAAACAAATCAATCAACTTTATTGACAATTTGCATCAGTTTGGTGATATTTTCTGTTTGGTAAAATAGGTCGATTACAATTCTTACTCTACAATACCGTAGATTTTCCTATTTGAACAATAAAATGTGTTATATTAATCCTGACATTCTGAATAATTCTATTGTTAGCATACAAGTTTTCATTCGCAGAATCGTCTCCTCAAATTGTTTAATAATTGTCTTTTGTTTGTTTCTGACATTGTTTTATCCTCTTATAATTTTATTATTAGAAACTCATTTTAAAGGGAAAATAACTCAGTTTTTATTTTGCGATTGCATTTCACATCAATAGAGACAGATATTACATTGGTGATGAACTTAAACGTTGAATTGTAAATTTCATTTATCATTTTGCAACAAAAGAAACTAATATCATTTTAATTATTCAGAGGCAAGGCAAAAAAAGTTCTTTCCTAAGATTTTAGAGTGTTTTAAAGAGAATTATTTACATTGACCTAAAAAAGATATCTACTTTTCAAAATTTGCATAGTAATATAATTTCTCAATTAGCTGAGGAATAATTAAAGTTATCTGTACAAATACGCTCTTACATTTTCTTTCCAAGGTTGTTATTTTTTAGATCTTGTACATGATACTCATACGAGAGGATAATTTCTTTTTCTTTTTCTTGTGAACAGAATCTCAAAACGTGTAACGAAATCTCTTTTTAGGAGAAACGTTAATCCCATACCAGAAGAATCTTTAATTAGAGAGGTTTTACAAAGAGATACAACATTCTACAACAAATGTGAATGTTACTCTTAGCTTGAAGAGACCTTAAAGAGCTTGAAATATCTAGCAGAATGTAATTTTCATATATTATAGGATAATACAAAAAATGTCCCAGAAGTAATTAATTTTGTATGTGCTAGGAAATAATAAAAATTTATTTCGAAGAGATTATAGAATAAGCATATATATATATATATATATATATATATATATATATATATATATATATACATTTACGATTGAAGCAGAAGTTTTCCAAATGGTTTCGAGTAAATCTCGGATTTTCCAAAAAATTGTGAAAATGCAGACTTTTAAGAATATAGAATAAATATTTCGGAAATTTTAACAGAATTTTTTTTTCATCAACGTACAGAGCACATCTAATTTGTACGATGCAACAATTTATACACTATTTTGTTTATTAAAGACCGACAAAAAAATTCAAAGTATTTTATTCTTCTTTATGTATTCTAATACCAGAAGAGAAGTACGCTTTTAAAAATTGTCTAACTTTAAAATTCTTGCAAACTGAAATCCTTATTTTTGCCGAGAATCTTCAAATTAATGCATTTGCTTGGTTATACAATTCTACGTTTTGTTTGATATTGCAAGCGAATCGTAGAACAAAATGTAAAAACGGAAGTATGCACTACCCCTCTAACTTAAAAAGGGAGCTTGCAAAAGACTCATAAATATTCATACAGACAAATCATTAAATGATGTTCTTAGTTAAATGATGTCGCAACGTTAGTTAAAAAAGTTGAAGTTGATATCAATTTTTGTAGCTAAGTAATTAATGAAGGCGTAAGAAATAACACATATGTGAATAAAGTTTCTCAATTTTTACCAAATAATATATTCCACCATTTAAAATTCTGTTTCGAAAGCTCGGCCAGCGTTGTTTAAGGCGAGTCACGTGTTCGAGTCATGAGGCCAATGAAGAAATGCCTTGAAGCATAACATCTGCCGAAATTCCAAATCCTTCCTTTGGCATGGTGTGGAAGTTTGTAGATGGAGGTGTCGTTTTAGCCACTTGTCCGAGACTCAAAATTATGAGGTTCGTTGGCAACAGCGTCCACCTCTTCAAACTTCCACACCACTACAACGGGAGAAATTGCGCCTCGCCAGATTTAGTGTGTATCAATTCTGCTACATGGATAATGCATGTTATTAAAAATATTTTGTTTCTCAAACTTAGATATAATTAATTTGAATTGCACAATTAAACTTGAAACAAAATAAAAGAAAACCATCTTGTCTATCACGCTCTCCGATGAAAATCACCCCCTCCCTCTAAACCAATCCTATTCACTCTGCGTAAGGCCTGGGTAAAGCTGGGTGTTTCAGCTAATACATACAAAAACATTGTGTAAGGAATTATACACACTCGCACACAAATACTCAGCAATATAAAATGTTTATTTTCTTTTACTATTATATATGTATATTTTAATATTAGCATAATTACATAACATTTTTAACCTCAAAACATGCAATATAACGAAAAATAAATGCGTTATATATCTTTAAAAATCTGAAAAGATTATTTACATCCCATGAAAATGTCTCTAACAAGTAAATGCCGATATTATTGTACCTCCCTCAATAAAATAATAAATACATATATATACTAGCTGATACCCTCCCGCTTTGCTGGACAGACGTTAATATAATATTTTGGAACCTATACGTAAGATATCAAGAAAATTTTCAATTTTTAAAACGATAATGATAATCTAAATTTAAAATTTTAAGAAATTGTGATTGTCTGTAATAATGGTTATCCTCGACACTGAAATATATGAGAAAAATAAAAAAAAATTTAGTAAAAAGTCACCCCATATATATATATATATATATATATATATATATATAATATGGAAAAAATTCATTCCGCCGTACACATGTTACACCTAGTATTGCCAAAGGTGCAACCTTTTGTCATAAGATTCATCATGTGCTTAACTTTCAAATGAAAAACCCTCGCAATGGTATTGTGTCAATCATAAGATTTTTGTCCTTGTTTCAAGACATCTTTGATTTCTGACCATTTAGAATTGCAAGTGACTGCAATCCTTAAAAAAAAGTCGTGCAAGTAGAGACGTCCAAAACGTCTTACTTATGTCATAGCCTCTTGAGTTCGTTCATGCATGTAGCGGGTTTCTCCAGTAAACGAATATTGTCTTGCGTGTGCGCTACTCTGTAAAAAGTCGCAATTTTAGTATTTTTCAAAATTCCGCTAACGTTTGGAGCTAAACCACACTTTCACCAACCGTGGGATTCCAAACTGATTTATTTCTACCGCTAAATATGTACGTTTTCTATTTTCGACATGTACGAAATTTCACATAAAGAGCCCCTTCGCTTCCTCCATCAGGGCTTCAATATAAAATTATTTGGTATTTTTCCATTCCGCACGCGCAAATCTCACCAAGTAAACTTAATAGGTGATAACACAGTAATACACAGTGTACATATAAAAAAATATTCCGTTTGACGTCGGTTATATAAATTTTTGCGATACAAAGTATTTTATCTTGTTCTTGCGTATTTTGAATAGGAATTTTATGGTTTCTGACAAATATTTTGGATTGAGATATAGCGTAAGAATTGAACAATAAGAAGCAGACGTTACAAATGAAATAATAATAATTAATTCAAGCACGCTACAATCTCGAGTTTTGTAAGGCTGTGTTAGCCGAGTAGTCCTGATCGCGAGGTTGCTGCTGGCGTTGTTCGTGTTCGAGCGTTGTCGTGGGTTCGAGTTCTGATTCCACTTGAGACCTGCCGTGTAGTGGGGCTGATACACGTTAGATCTGCCGGGACTCCTTCACGTTGGCTTGGGGTGAAAGTTTGGAGAGAACGTGTCAACTTAAGTATGATCCTCTTCCTTTTGAACTTCGGTCAAAATGAAGAGGTCTGTTGCCAATAGCCATAGTGTTGCATCGGAGTGCAGCATTAATAAATCATCTATCAATGTATCTCTGTGGCTTTTAATATAAATATGGAATCCATATCGTTATTCGATTAAAGTTATTTAAATATTGGACTATTTTCTTAACGATCTAGTGTATTTTCTGAGTTAAAATTGTTTACACTTCTTTTCTCTTCGAATACATTCATTTTCCACAAAATAAAATTATTCTAAATACAGAAAAAAAAATCAAACATTCATTTAAGTATTTTGTTGCTTCTTGCGATTTAAAGTTTTCTGATGAGCCACATTAAACGATGCTTTTGTTGCACAGTAAAATATTCACGCAGGGATTTTTGATTATTCATTTAAAAAAATTTCCCAATCAAAATAACACGGATTTTTTTTACTTGTAAACTACACTACAAAGTTAATTGTTTTATTTTTTCCATTGGTAGTTCAGTAGAAAAAAAATTTCGCGATATATTGACGCCAAAGTTAAAAGTATTTTTGTTCTCAAATTCATTTTGAGTATTATACAAATATTCATCATAGATTATCGTTACAGGATGTCATGAATATCTATCAATAATTTGATTTTATTATTCCGAGTCCCTTATTCCCACACAAACACGAAACGAGGAAAAAAATGTCAGATATATAGTACAGTTGACCCTAAATGAACGAAAGATTTTAAGCAGAAAAGAAATATTCAAGCAAAACGAAGCTCAACTTCTCTTCTTTACGTGCAGAAAGTTCGACACCCCAGCTTTAGAATTATTCCATAGCTATTGGTGGCAGACTGTGCAATTTAAAATCACGATCAAATAGAGAATATGATATTTGGTTTATTATCGGCTCACTTAGATACAACACAATGGCTATCGGGGACGAACTTCAAAATTTTGAGCCGCAGTCAAGTGCCGAGGACGACACCTGAGCTAACATCCCACACTCTTAGCTTTCATATCGCTACAATGTTAGGATAAGGATGATACTTGAGTTGACTTCCATAAATTCTATGTGAATTTATGGAACCGCGATATGTGAGGATTTCAAAGTCTATTCCGGATATA
Source organism: Nephila pilipes (assembly GCA_019974015.1). NCBI lineage: Eukaryota > Metazoa > Arthropoda > Arachnida > Araneae > Nephilidae > Nephila > Nephila pilipes. The sequence goes on from BMAW01068333.1 coordinate 9,629, forward strand.
GCCATATATGTATTGTTACGAGGTTGAACGAATTTAAAATGTAGGAAAGGTTCCTACAATCAACAAGCAAGTTCTTTCGGGGTAATTTGAAATTGCATTCTGGTAAGCTCTAACAAAGACAATATATTTCCCTTTCAACTGGAAACATTAATACTCACGAACAGCATAATTCTGTGATCAATATCGCGTGAGAGACATAAACTAAATAAAACACACGGTCACTCACACATATATGTAATCTCAATAATTGTTCCAGAGACTTCTGGATTTGTCTCGAAATATCGAGTTTTGTTCCAATTTTGGTGACTTGGTGACATTTTGCGATTACATCAGTCGCCAAAGTCACCGTTCTCTCACTCAGCAAGATGTATTCGGCGTATTCTCTTCTTTCCTGCAAACCATCTTAATGGCCCTATGGCTGGGAAAAGAATAAAATCCGAACTCCTCTTAATAATATCCTGGAATCATTGACTTGACTCGTATATAGCGCCTGGGATTGTTGATTTATCCCGGCCTTAATTGGATAGTGTGAGAGTACTTTGTGTAGTTTAGCTAAAGGCATTGTGGGATACGAAATTATAAATCACCAGAATCAAAAATTTAATCTACAGATATATTTTGAGAGGCTCTTCGCGTTACACATGGAGCAAATACTTTTTCTATTAAAACAGTGGATACACTCGTATAGATGCTAGCTCACAAAATTGCTCGAATGCATCAGAATTTTTGCAGTGAATTATGAACAAGCTAAATTTGAACATTTTTTTTTTAATAATATTTCTTAAATAGCATAGGGAATTTTTCTTTTTAAAATTATGAATGACGTTTATAAAAAAATATAGCAAATTTAAAAAAAAAATGACTGCTATGCAAAAAGGATGTATAAAAGATCTAGAT
>BMAW01068344.1:0-12305 GCA_019974015.1 Nephila pilipes
CATTACTTCAATTTTAATTACATTTAGCTGAGATATATTCAATTTAACAATTTATTGTTTCCTTGAATTTTAATATTGGAAAAGTTTACTATTGTCCATTTCTCGATATATCATATTGTTTATTTTAATTCTTATATCTAATTGAGTAATTTAATAATAATTATAAAAAAAAAAACGCGCACTTTGGATGGCTAAATCTGTTCTTTGCAAAACTTTGCAAAGAATTTTTTTTTTAAATATTTTTTATTAGTCTCTGCTGAGCGATATGTTTCTATTTTTGTCTATTGTCGTGTGATGATGCAGATTTCATCATCACAGGACATTATCTCTCTTTTTTTTTATTTATTTATTCTGTATTGTTTGGTGCCCGGCTCTAGAGCTTTCTGAGTTAGCAAATTTCAATTTTAACAACAATGAAAAACGTTTTTCTCCACATTCCACTCACTATAACATTTTCAATACTTGCATCCTCTTGGTGACATGTTAGAACATTACTGGCCGGACCGCATATCTCCGCCCGTTTCGGGCTTATATATGCAATAATTTAGGATAGATTTTTTTAAAAAAGAAAAAGTTAAATGCACTCTCGGTTGATATGCGGATCGACTCACATTCAGAAATACACTCTACGCAGAGCTGTAGTTATTTGTATTTACCTCTATTTATTCCAGCCTTAATACCATAATAATTCTAAAATGAAATGTAAATATTAGAGATTATTGATTATTATTTGTCTTGTGGCTCAAATTATATCTGAGGTATCTAAATCGAACTCTTCACGTACCTCTCAAGTGATTTTTAAGGTACTTTTTTGTCCTCAATTTTAGATGTCACTTCTCAAAATATTCAGTTCCATGAGTCCCATAGGATAAATTTGGTTTCTTGAGGGCCTATTCCCCCTTTTTCAGCATTGATCCTACGAACCAGGCTAACAGAAGGAGAATATAAACTACGGGCCAAAAATAAAACTAATTAATAAAGCTATAGGAAATTACTCCTTGTGCTAAACGTTTTATTTTTTCGATACAGAGTTTATCTGTTTCCTCGCCATAAAAGCCTCAGCGATTTGTACCTTTTGGCCAACTAAGGGGCTATTGTTTTTGGTAGATCATTTCTAGCGTACCAGATCACTTTTCAATTTTTTTTTTATGGTTTATTTCAATTTTAGTTACATTTAACTTAAATATCTTCAATTTAATAACTTATCGTTTGTTTTAATTACATTTAGCTTGTATATATTCAATTTAATAATGTATCGTTTCCTTTAATTTTAATATCGGAAAAGTTTACTATTGTCCATTTCTCGATATTGCATCGCTTACTTTAATTCTTATATTTAATTGAGTAATAAATAATAATTATAAGAAAAGCGCACCTTGGGTGGCTGAATCTATTCTTTGCATAATTTTGTATAGAACTTTTTTATTTATTTTATTCTGATTGCAACAACAAGCAAATAAATGTCCTTTGTGCGATCTTGAAAATCAGATAACAGAATTTAGTTTGCAGTGACGTGATCACAGAAAAAGTAAAATGTGATATTTTGATTGATTGATAAAGAACAATAAACAGAGAGATTTTTCAACTTACCGTCTCGTGCCTCAGACCCAAGCAGTACTGAAAATATAAGAGCTATCAGAGCTAGTCTCATCTTGTTTCGGTGGAGAATGAAACTGAAATTCCGGAACCAAAATCGTTTGCTTGTTCCGAAGCATCATTTCCCCTTCACCCGAAGATAACGATGCATCTTTATTTGTTTTGTTTTCTTTTTGTTTTTGAGGAAGTTACGATTACGTCATAACGTGACCGTAACCGAATTACGACAGACTGAGAAATGTCGATCCACTTATAATTTTGTCTAGCACTGCGGGAATTGCGTAAAAATGATCACTAAAATGAAAGCGAAACGAATCTCGTGTGAATATTTCTATTCTTTGAAAGTGAGCAGTTTTTCCTGTTGTTGTTCTTTTTAAGAGAATTAATCCTTATTCTGTGTCTTTAAAGCTCAAATTTAACTATTCCCACAAATATATATTGTTTCTTTTTCCACATATACGACGTAAGTAAGTATATAAAGAGTTACCTTTGTCATGTAATATGTACTACGTAATGGTAGTATGTACATATGTACTGTGTAATAGTAATATGATATAGTAGATAATTACTATGTAATTGTACATGATTACATAGTACATATAAAAAAAAACAATGTTATTTTTTACACTATACATACAATAACCGGTCAAAAGACCGGTAATTTAAGGCATTCCATTCATTTTCAATAAAATAATTCAAAGAAAATATAATTTAATTAGATAAGCGTTTATTTAAAATAATCAACACATGTTATTATTATTTTTCATTTATTATTTATCACAAATTAATGAGGGAATGTTACATCCATTTCCTAGACCTCGAATTTAGCTCGAGCCAATATTTTAACGGGAATTGATTAGTCAAAAAGTATCGCGTTATGTTCAGGGTAATACGGTAACTTAAGTAATTTGACCCGTGTGGTGACCAGGTATGATAGAATAGTCTCACTGTAGCTCATGCATGTCGTAAGAGGCGACTAAAATGGGAGTATCTGGGGGTATAGCCGGGCACTCTGCCCCTGGGGATTATATCATGAGACCTCAGGGACTTGCCTTCTTTATGTAAGTACGAGCATCATGACTTCGAGGCACACTAGAGATCGTTTTCTTTCCCATGGGGTAAGCTGTCTTTGGTAAACACGGGTGACGCCCCCCCGGGTTATTCTAGTGATCCTTCTCTATTTTCGACCCTCCATCTTGTCAACCAATTTTTGATAACTTAAAATTTTTTCACGTCTAGAGTTAACCTTGTTTGGCGCAGCATAGCCACATCTGACTCTTAAGCCAATAACCTTTACATTCACTCACTCACAAATTAAGTAATTTAATGAACATATTTTGATGATAAAAGATTTTACTATTAGGTGACGGTATTATTAATTAAAACATTTTAAAGTGTCATATTGGCTTCTTGATACTGATGATCTTTCGTTTATCATTTTATTTTTACGCAATTGAAAAATATATTTCCTTTTCATCAATTGTGTTGGCTAATATGTAGGAACTACTGTATTTCTCGGAAGTAAAATTCAACTCATCTTTTAGATCTCTTAAGTCAAAATAATTTTTATTTTCAAATACAGCATTTTTTTTCGCTACTTCGTTTTTTACAGTTAAATTATTGTGATCTTATTATATTTAAGGTAATGACCATAGCGTACGAGGTTCCTAATTTAATTTTTAAAATTTACCCTCTCATCATAATTAATATTTATAAAATTTGTAACTGAGATTTGTTAACTTCCCTATTTAAAGCCCACCTATAGATAGTGTTCATTTGTAAAGGGAAGAGTGTTTTGATGACACACGATCCCCTGACGAATTACGAAGACGGGACCTGACCGAATCTCCGAGAGGAGCTATTGTAAACGAGCGGTAGTAAGGAGTGTAAATAAATTGTTGTTGTTATACAACTCGATGTGTTTTTGTCTTAGGACAACCGTGAACTGAAATGATGATGATTAGTTATAATAGATTGTACCGTAATTTGTGAAATTTCAGTCAAAATTAGGGATCAAGGCTTAAAAATGCCTGGGATTTCAGCATGTGAGAATTGCTGAAACGTTGGAGAGAAATAGAGATGAGAGACTGGATTACGAATGGATGCCACGGAAGCAAGTTAAAGAAGTGACAACCGCGTTGGTCAGATCGTTAAAGGGGGCTGGACCACAGATTGGAGTCAGAGCAAGATAATCTGATACTCGATTTTTCTGGGATTTCGAGAGGTTCTTAAAGAAAAAGAAAAGAGAAACTAATTTAAATGAATTTAATATTAAGTGCTGTGCTCGATGCCAATTTTTTTTTATGTAAAAGAGGCATTTAATGTAATTGTTTTTGCTGTGTTCAACAGCTTCTAACGGTAATTATTAAATGTTAATTTTCATACTGAATGTTTCATTCGTTACTTCTGATTTATATTTATGTAGAGTTTTTGCCATCAAGGAAGAAAGAAATTTATATCCGGAATTTTTTAATAAAAACAGCGTTATACCAGAAGTATCCCAGTGAAATTCCAAACACGAAAGGCTTTGCTCTAAAACGATTTACCCGTGTGGTGACCAGTGTGAAAGAATAGTCCCGAAGTAGCTCATGCATGTCGTAAGAGACTACCGGAGTGAGTACCCAGTGTCTGGGGGTATAGCTGGGCACCCTGCCCCTGTGGATTATATCAGGAGACCTCAGGGGCTTGCCTTCTTTAGGTAGGCACGGGCACCATGACTCCAAGCACACTAGCAAACTTTTTTCTTTCCCATGGGGTTTACTGTCTTTGATAAACGCGGGTGATGCTCCCCTGGATACCCTAGAGATCCTTCTCTATTTTCGACCTTCCATCTTGTGAATTACTTTATTTATTTATTTGCAATTTTTTCACACGTCTAGACCACAGCCTTACTCTTTACTAGCTTTACACTCACTCACTTTGTTTGGCGCAGCATGGCCACATCTTGCTTTTGTGCCATTAAAAATATTATCGCTTCCTCACTCTGAAACGATTTTTGTTTATTACTATGGGCGTATAAAATTACAAAAATGATTTACATAGTTTTAATAATGACTCTTCTTTCAAACATAGTTTTAACACTACACATATCAACACTTAATACATATCTATTTCTACTATAGCCGGTCAAATGATCGGACTTTGTGTTTCTTGATAGGATTTATGAAATAGGGATGTTAGGAAGGAAATAAATTAATTTCATAAAATTAAACAAAATTGTATACTACCAATTTCTATTACAAACACAAAGAATAAGAATTTTTAATTCATTGCTCATCGCATTTTTTACAGATACAGGGTGTCTCCATTGTACATTTTCCGCCAACATATTTTTCACATTTAGAACAAATTTTGATCGTTTTATTTCCGCTACAATATCCTATTTGACACGTTTTGCGTTGATAAGAATCTGAGTAGTTTAGACAATAATTGTTTTGTATTTGCTCTTTCTTTTGGTTGTTCACGGGCTTCTCGAAAATCGGTGGTAAGTTCTACTGCTAACTGGAGTAAAAGATCTTGAGAGATTTTCTCCTGTTGTTTGCTTGCGCAAAATCCAGGTATTTATGCCAGCTAAATCAAGGGCGTTTAAAAATATTTGGAGTGGCCATCTGCAAGACGCAAATTTTGTAGTATATTTCCTCGCCCTTGGATCGGTCGTGTGTACACCAAATTTAGTGTTATTGTAATGAACTATACACAATACGTTGAATACACATGCACATCATAATTTCTGATCCAATGACCTTACAAAGCAATAAATTGTTCTCCCAGTCAAATGACCAGTTGTAGTAGGTAACGGTATACAAGTATTACTCAAATTAAGCAAAATACAAATGAGAAATTAATACAATATTAACTGTATATAATTAATAGAAAAAGTCATGAAGTCAAACGTGCAAATGCAATAAGATGATATGCGCATTATCAATCCATAGCAAGCGCCCCCCGTTAACAATTAAAAGCGAATATCATTTGGTAAACAAAGGAAATGGGAACAGTTATAATAAACTCAAATAACAAAGGGTAGTTGTTTTCAAAAAAGCAAGATAATACTCCAAAGCAATGCGGTTCATCCAGGCTAGTACCAGGCCTTTTAAGTTACGTGGCAATCTTTCCATCAGTCTTTGACACTGCTTATCAATGGCGGCATTCTATTGGACTACATCCAAAATATCAATGTACATTCCAAAATTTTCCGATGTTGATATTATCTGTAAATCTGTAGATTGGATACAAGTAGGATTTTTATCATCATTAGTTAAAACACTCTATGTTGGCTCTTCTAAACGCATTGCTTTTCCTTGAGTAAGCCATGATGCACTTCTTTGGCAGTTGCTTTTATAAAGGGAAGCATCAGCAGCTTAAAAGAGTAGAAGAAAAGAATTTTAACAAACTGTTATCTATAAAATTTTGTTTAAATAAGAGTGGACACAGACATGTATTAAACCTTTTTTTGTAATAAAACTAGAAATTTGAGACAAAAAAAAATTCCATAAAAAGAGTCTAATTAAAGAGTGCAGTATAAAAAGATAAGCAGAATGCATTTATCTAATTAGATCCTATGTTAAAAGTTCACACCACATTAAGACGATAATAGGTCGAGTATTCAAGGGAGGTCCAGGATATAAAGTCAAGTAAACCACCCCACAAATTTAATTAATTTTTTTTCATTAATTATTCAAGTATTTGAATAAACTGGTTAAAGATTAAGACTGATCATTATTAAGTAAATATGTTTCTCACTGTAAGCAAAACGATTTTGTCACAGGGTTTCCAGGTGTAAGCTTCACTTCACATAACAGTTCACATAAATAAGAACATAATTCCTGAAATATTCTCATTCATGGGTAACTATTTGTCCTCTCCGAACGAATATGCTGTTGTGAAATGATGTGTAGATAACGCCACCTCTCTAATGGTCACTAGAGGGCACTGTGGCTGGAGATATATGAGCCAGAGGTAAGATGAACGTGCAGATTTTAATAGTGATAGAAGTGTGACAGGTCGACGGTCTTTGGTTGCTTAGAGAAAATAAAACGAATAACGGCTGGGTGATAAATATGGAGTCTTGCTCTTTATCTTCTATGTGTTAAAGGACGTTTGGAGCAGAGTGAGCAGGGGAAGAAGCATCCAATACTTCCGCCTATGTCCAAATACACAGATATATTGATCTTGCGTGAGCATAATCAAGAATTTCATTCAGGTGTGATTGCTACCTTGTGTCGATTATCGGAAAAATTCTGGATTCCCGAAGGCAGACAGTCGGTTAAAAGTGTCTTAAAAAGTTGTCTTGTGTGCTAGAAATACAGTGCAAAACATGCCAGACAACAGCCTGGTGAATTGCTAAAGACAGAGTAATTGCTTGCCCTCCATTTACTGCTATGGGAACAGATTTTACTGGAGCTATACATGTGAAATCAAATACGGGAGGGTTTCAGAAATTGCATATTATCCTCTTCACGTGCGTGGTGACTCGTGCTGTTCAGTTAGAGGTAATGGCGGATATGATGGTCAAGAGCTTCATTTTCTCTTTTCTACGATTTATAGTTCGACGAGGATGAGTAAAGGTGTTTTATTCTGATAACGCAAAGGCTTTTCGAAGTTCATGTGAGATATTTAGGAGCTTCAAAAGAATTATAAGACAACCTGGATACAGAATTTTGTTACTTTGAAAAGAATCTCGTGGAAGTTTATTCCAGAATGATCGTAGGGTGGGGAGGCTTCTGGGAGAGGTTAATGCGGAGCATTAAGGAGCCTCTCAGAAAAACGCTAGGGAGAGCGTTGATGAACTAGAGGAGCTGTAGACAGTCCTGATCGAGATCGTAATCAATAATCGACTGATTACTTAAGATAGTGGCGAGTTAGGTTAGCGAAAAGCTATAACACCTTCTAGCTTCCTAGTCACACAGAGAGAGTGGATTCTTGCCAGAACATTTTTTGAAATTGTTTGTATCTGCAATGGATGGAGTGACTTTAAGCAGGAGGAAACTTTTCCAGGCGAGGATTTTGAAACAGCTTTGGGTTTAATGGAAAACGGAGTATTTACTACAGTTGCAAAGTGCTCATAGTCTTCTAGATCTATCATCTTATAGCAACCTCAGAATTGGAGATATTATCTTGGTTGAAGGTGTATCTACACCAAAACTACTCTGCGACATAGGAAGGAAAAGTGAGCGTATCATAGGAAGAGATGGTCTTGTGAGAGCCTGCATCGAACAAGCATCAAAGGGTAAACTAAGAAGAGCGGTGCAGTTGCTATACCCTTAAGAACTCTAATGTTTTCAAGTTTAAATTATTTATTGCTCTTTAGTAACAATTTCTTTGTTTGTATAATTTACTTAAATAACTAGTTGTATGAAATTATTTAATCATTAATACTTGCATTTCCTGTTTGATTTCTTATAGGAATGTTAGTGAGTGTTTGAATGAAAAATATGTACACTGCCATATACAGGTGGGGAGGATGTTGTGAAATGATTTGTGTAGATGGCGTCACCTCTCTACTGGTCACAAGAGGGCGCTATGGCTGGAGATATATGAGCCAGTGATAAGTTTAATGTGCATATTTGAGAAGTGATAGAAGTGTGGCAGGTCGGCGGTCCTTGGTTCACCTCCCCCTGCAGAGGTGGTGACATAGATTAGCGTGAGGAGATATAATGAATGGTTTTGGGTATTGAGTTTTGGTAACATTACAGTTTAATATTCAAATTTTGTAATATTTAATTTTCATTATAATTGTGTTTTAGTTGTATTAAATGAGTATTTTTATACATGTGTGTTTTGCATTTTAATGTTTAGAAGAGAGTTTTAGTGTAAATATTCTACATATTATGCTGTTGTGGGTACTCAGCTAAACATATTTTCAGCTGTTTTAAATCACATGAAAGCAGTGGTTCCGTGTGCAAAAACTGAAAGCGCTTATCTTCACGCAAATGCTCTTGCTTGCCTGAACAAATATTAGAAGACAATGGTGCTTTTCTTCGGATTAAAAGGACATATAGAATATCCTGAAAAAATAAATATTCATATATAAATCCATTAATTACTAAATTTTTTTTTGTTTTGCCTTTCAATAAATCATGCTCCTAAAATCAAAAGTCAATCGTACCGGTACTGTTCTGCTCATATGTCAAAGGGGTATATCAAAGAATTATGATATACCCACAATGTTTTTAACCTCTGTTGAAATAATACAAAATGCTTCAAAAGAAAAGGTACAGAGGAAACATAACTTTTGCAATTATTGGATAAATTAAATATCTCAGTTACTGTATCAAAAGTATGAAGTTTTAGTGAGTTAATTAACACCTAAAAATAATTTCTCATGATGAATGCCGTTTTTTAACTTTCAAAACCCATTTCTCATCATTAAGTTAGCCTACATCTTTTTACAGAATTCGATTATTTAGGATGAATCAAAAACGGTCTTTAATGCTGATGTCTTAAATTTCATTCATATTTGATTATTCATTCCAGATAACGGGAGGGGGGGATATTATAGACCTTTTATAATACAGGATATTCTACTACGAATAATTATTTCTAAAACGTTGAGTATATTTTTCAGTTATAATCTCAAAACATTTTTCTTCTTATTACTTTTCTTATCAAAACTTTTATTCATTGCAATTTTTTATTTAATATATCAAAAGATACTTTTATGCCACTTCGTTAGTTCAAAAATAGAAGATTGCTCCTAATTTTCATTTTCGAACACGGAGAGAATTATATGGGTCATTAATTAATTGTAAGCAAGTGCACAACCCCTTAAGATGAACCGTCTTTTATATCAGACACTTTTCAACCTCAATTATTTCTCAAATTATTTTAAATACATACATAAAAATTGAATTAATGCATTTCACGATATAAAAGAATCAAATACCTAAACAAATTTATATGTTGCACAGGATTATTTTTTTCGTATCGCTAATAACCTCACAGAAAACAATGGCAAAACACCAGGTACCCTGCTTTGAAGATTAGTAAAAAAAAAAAATTAAATCTATTAAAAATCTCATCCTCATTGTAAATATCTCATTCACTTTCCTGTCCTCTTTACTCTCTGTTTTCTTTTATTTATGTTTTTTTTTTAAATTCATATGTGTATTAAGCACATTTTTAATATGCTTGTTTTAATATTTAAAAAAAATTCAAGGTTTTAATATGATACTGAGTAAAGAGTCCAATAGACTGGCACTCGCAACGAAATGATTGTTGTTTTTAGTTTAGTTTTTATTAACGTCGCACTAGAAACAACACGAAGACTATTGGCGATGGATCTTGTAATTTTGAACCGCGGTCAAGTGACGAGGACGACACCTGAGCTGGCACCCCCCTCCCCTAATATCCACACCACGCCAACATTAGGACTTTGGGTCCCCGACAGATTTAACGTGCATCAACCCCGAGTACACGGCGGGTCTTTAGCGGCCAAGGATCAAACCCGCGACTGAACGAAAATCGTCGGCCACGAATCCGAAGCCATGACCATTAGGCTACCGCGTCCCAATGATAGTTGTTGTAGAGCCCTAGTCATTACCTTATACCCTGAATATCTTCGTGATCGTGTTGTTGTCTGTTTAAAATTCAACTTGCTCAGAAATTTCGGAGTCCTGATCACTCCAGGCATAAACTATGATATTCGATACAGGTTAAGAGAAAATTGAAAGTTGTACTTATAGAGCAAGTTAGGTTGAAGTATTAGCTTGTTTTCAGTACTTTGCCAAATAACAAAGTGGGGAATTTTCTTGCTTAAATTTATAGAGTTACATTCAGATGTAAATTTTTGGGTGGAATCTTATTGATCAATACATCTGCATTTTTTTTTTTTTTTTTTTTTTTTTGCCGCTAGATTATTCCAATTTTCTGCATGAGAGATCGTTGACAGGTCTTTTTTGTTGTGTATATCAACCAAGATAAAAGAGATGTCTCAGATCGGCTAGTTATTAAGGCGCTTTAACTTTTGTCGTTGCTGTTGAAAAATGATTTCAGTACATTCCCTTTCCAGTATCATAGTGATGATACGAAAAGAATCTTCTAAATTATATTTATTGAGAATGTTGCTTTTCCAACCATTACTGCAACTGATATACATCCCCTCCCTGTTGTATTGAGTATTACGTGGTACAGTTTCCATTTGACGTCATTGCCTGTCTTGCATTGAGAAGCGGACTTCATCGACACGTGCGTCGAAGCCGGTATATCACTTGTGATTTAAGTGCGGTTGTCTTAGTTCGACACACAGAGGCTGTTTTACGTCAGAGACAATGCAACCATTAGTTCTAGATTGAGCTGCCATCTAGTGTTCAAGTCCTGGGTCGCCACTCCGAGTTTTGGTGTTTTCTACCCCATGGAAGGAGAGAGAGTTAACCTTGACCTTGCGGCTGGATGTTTTCGAACCCATGGAGGTGGGATGAATTGTTGGAATGCCAGTGCCTGTTTCGAATACCGGTCCAGTGGGTACGAAGAAAAAAATTACCAGTAGCTTTTGGCTGTTCCTTTATTAAGCAGACCAAAAGAGACGTCCCAATCCAGCTAGTTCTTAAGGCGTTTTAACTTCTGTCGTCGTCGTAGAAGAAAGTCGCCGTATGTGCATATTATTCAATTTTGGCTTAAGATACTAAAATAAAGAGAATAAAATGTCTGAAAAAGATACCAATGTTTCCGTTACTTATTACATTAAATATTTGAGTGAATACGTTTATATGTATTATTTGACCGATTTAAAGTTTTAATGATGCTTCGATTATAATTAAAATTTGCAAGTGAGAAAACGTTTGCCTTTGTTTTGCTTCCATAATGTCACAAATTTAAGAACGTACAACCAAACTTGGCGATACGTCTTGCTCCTTGGCGATTTACCGTCTAAAGCCGAATTCTTAATTTGGCAGGCGCCGTTATAATAGACAAGTACCAAAATTTCATTTTAGTTAAATGAAATATCTTATTTATTAATATTTATTGGGAAATAACTTATCTTATTTTAATTCAGTAATATATATTTTTCACCTCCCTTAGGGCAAATTCAAAATTTAAGAAAGAGAGAGTAAGTAAATTTTTTCTTGTTTTTTAAGGCGTGGTACTGACCTTTAATTCACAGAATTTTCCTCGAAGGAGTAGTGTTTCATTTCTCTCAGAGACTAACCTTCTTTTTTATAAGTACGGGCATCATGACCCCAGATATCTTAATAACCTTTTTCTTTCCAAAAGTGTTTCCTGTTTCAGTGTTATGTTTTACGAATTTCTAACTTCATCTCTGTTGCAGATACCCTAAATAAAAAAAAAAAGCAATCTTCGACAAATGCTCTGAAATTAATTTTGTAAATATTTTACCAATGACTGTGCCTATTTTCCTAATGGTCATCAAGTCTAATTGAACTAAGGATGCAATTCTAAGAGGAAATAAGTCGGTATAAAATAATTCATTCCTCCATGTCAACATAAACAATAGTCTGACTTTTAACATTCCCTCAACTTGAACAATTAATGTTAAAAACTCATCTGTTAAATTTACTTCTCTTTCTGCTCTCTAAAGGTAGTAGTTTAAATGACTATACACCAACCTCAGCCTCCCGAGAGCCACCGAACTTGAAGAATCAAAAAAATAGAAACTATCATTCCATACTTTTAGAGCTCATGTACCCTGTCAAAAGGTTATTCGGTTAATTAGTGAGCTCTGCCTCAGTTTTAAAAAAGTTCTTAGGTAT
>BMAW01068344.1:12315-22368 GCA_019974015.1 Nephila pilipes
CAATTTTCAGGAAACAAAATATAATTAAGAACTCATTCAAGCTTAAAATAGCTACTCCACGACATATATTTTCCTTTTTAAATTTTCTAAATGTACAATGTTTCTGATGAAAACTACAAACATTAACATGATAAAATTACAAAATTTAAGTCTCAAGTTTGATTAATTTCTTAAACCATTGGCACATAAAGTTGGCTGGATATTTTTCAAGTTCATAAGTATTACATTATAGGGCCTATTAAATAGGCTGTGAAATTGTTAGAGGAGTTTTGGCTTCGGAGTGTTTCCTTTTTTTTATCAAAGGATGGTGACTTGTTATAGACCATTGGAAAACAGAGAAATAGATCAATTGAATGGTGTATAATGGAGAAAAAATAGCTTTGTTGCTCTATATCCCATAAAATCATTGAATTGTGTCCAACACATTCAATTTATCTCTAGAGATTGCATATAGTAATTACTTTTTTTGTTCTCTACAAAAAAAGGAATATTTAAAATGGCATAGATTCAGAATTATTTATCTAAGGAGGAATTTCTATTTCCTTAGTTTCAACAATATGAAATATTTTTCTTTTGGTAAAAAGGCATATCATGCTTCGGCAATTAGCTACACTTCTTTTTTAGATTAATTCTTAAGAATACACATAATAATTAATAAATTGCTATATATGGAAATACAAGAATTGCCAATTGTTCTGTTTTGCATAGATCAATCATTGCCATCTAAAAAAACAGCATTAATCATTCACACTCTATTTCTTTCTATATAATGTACAAATATTTTTAAAATAAACTGGGACTCTGTAAAGTAGTTAAATTTTTTTTCACTGGTTGAGTAAGATAACCAATCTGTTGTACATAACATGTTCTTTTGCTTTCACAAAGTAAATCTAATATTTAGGGTTGTACAATCTAAACTGGAAAAGTTTATGAATACAAAATGATTTTTTGTATTTGGAAGAGCACTAAATGATGCATACATGAAATTGACAAATGATTTACCATTTTCTGTTGTTCAAAATTCATGGTTAACAGCTCAGAAAATTATTTCGAATGATTACTTTACAGCATTCATTTTGATCACTCTATTTATATTGAATCAAAAAATGGACAAAAAATATTCATTCAAAATTAGAAATTCCCTTTATGCTCAGAGTTAATTTTATATATTTAAAAAAAATGACAGTTTTCAACCAACTAGACTTTTTCACAGATTTCTAGAAGAGTAGTAATTCTGTAGTGTTAAAATTTATTTGAGGTTTTTTTCAAACAATCTGAAAGAACAGAAATTCCGTCATAACATAGAACAAATTTTATTTAGAGATAAAAATATAATTATTTGTAGTAATACAAATTATATATTTTCAAAACAGGAAATAAACTAAAATAAATTTTTTTTAACAATTAATGACTACAGATATTTTCAATATACAAAAATAATCAATATATTAGTAATTTCAGAATTTCACAGAAATGTCATTTGTAAAACATACGCAGACACAAGTTTTATTTCCTATATTTAAATAAAAAAATTCCAATTCATTTCATATAAGAAACCTATATACCACACATACTTAAAGCATTTAGATAAATACATATGCCTCATTTTATTTTGCATAATACAGATATTACGAAAATATGATCAAAATTAAATTTTTTCCAAATTGATACAAATTATGTTGAATGTACAACTTAGAAAAATATTCACCAAATATTTTTCTTTCAAATTAATACTTATAAATATATGAATTTTTTTGTGTAAGAACATAGCAATTGTTTCTTCATGTCCCCACTTCTCGGAAAAGGTTCCTTTCAAAATTCTCAATCATAAGATTATTCCTTAGTATGGATATGGAAATTCTTATTTAATGAACTACTAAACAAGACTACCTACTTACAAACTGCAACAGCATGAGGCTTTTCCTAAGTAAAAATATGCAAAGGAGACATAAACAAATTCTTCTGTGAGAAAGACTTTTGACATATTTCAGAAGCATAAAACTTTTCATTGGCAATGGGATGTTAAAACAGCATTTAAATAAGCAAAGATCATGTCATATAAAAAACCCTTATGATAAATTTTACAAATGATAGGCATTTCTAAGAATATGCAGATGAATCTTTCATTTACTTCTTTTCAAGAAAGCCTTTGTACATATTTGTTCAAATTTTGCACACATAGGGCTTTAATTTGTATAAATAGCCAAGTGTTTATTTAACCTCCCTATTTCTGAGAAAGCCTTACATATTTCACAAACATTAGATATTTCCTTTGTATGAAAACAATTATTTGATTTGGTTTAATTAATGTCGCACTACAAGCAACAAGAGGGCAGCTGCAAGACTTCGACCATGGCAAGTAAGCTATGACAGTTTGTATGAAAAGGATAATGTTTCTTTGACTGCACCTTTCTTAAAAAAGCCTTAAACACGTCACAAACAATAATATTTCACTTGTTATGAAAACGTAAAAAATGAGATTTCAAGCTCTCATTTCTTGTGAAAGCAGTTTTACAAATATCACATACAAAAGGCTTTTCCTTGGTATGAATACATAAATGTTTTTTTAAATATCCACTACGTGAGAAAGCTGTTTTACAAATTTCACATACATACGGCTTTTCCTTTGTATGAATACGTAAATGTGTCTTTAAAGAACCACTTTGAGTGAAAGCCTTCTTACAAATTTCACAAACATAAGGCTTTTCCTTTGTATGAATACGCAAATGATTCTTTAAGACCCCATTATGTGAGAAAGCCATATTACAAATATCACATACATAAGGCCTTTCCTTTGTATGACTACGTAAATGTGTCTTCAAGTTCCCCCTTCTTGAGAAAGCCTTATTACATATTTTACAAACATAAGGCTTTTCATTTGTATGAATACGCGAATGAGTTAGTAAGGACCAATTATGAGAGAAAGTCTTGTTACAAATTTCACAAATATAAGGCTTTTCCATTGTATGCATTTGCAAATCAATTCATGAAGTATTGTTTTGAGACAAGCATTTTTAGAGATAATCAGATACACGAGGTTTTTCATTTACTAGTGTACTGAAATTTATCTTTAAAATTTATAGATGACTTCACTAGAAATATGACAGAGTATTGATTGTTGCATATTTCATTTTAATAGAATATTCTTTGTCCTTGAATGAATTCATCATGTATGAAACTATGCATCGAAATACACATACATATACATTTCAAACATTGCAATATTTTTTTTCCAACATGTATCAATAAATGCTAATGTTCGCACAAAAAAGAAGAAAATATTTTTTTGTAAAATTCCCAATTATGAATCTTATTATGTGGTTGGAATTGCCATCTGTACTGTTTTGCTACATTGTTTTTATTTTACTATAATTAATTCTTAAACGAATGTTTATGAAAAGATGTTTAAGTTTTGAATGTCTTTTAGCAAATATCACACGTAATTTAGCAATATCATTCGTAAAAGAAAATCAATCAATTCTTTGAAGTCAACAGTCATTTTAAATAACTCTAGAATTTACTTGATTTAAGATGCTTATAATTGTTAGGTTTTTATGGGAATTACAGTAACTAAGCCTACAGATAATTTTAATTCAATAGATATCAAAGAATTTCATCTCTAGCAGGAATATTCCGATCAACTTCGTGTACAAACTTCTGTTTGTGCTCAAGTACTCAGAGTATGATGTTACACAGTGCATTTATTTTCAGTTGTTACTATTGATTGATTGTTTGTTTTGGGATTTGAAGCGACGATGTCTATTATCTCCTTTGATTGAATGATTGATTCTTTTATGAGATATAAAGCATCAATGACAATTATCCCCTTTCCATAGATTCATTTTATTCTATAAATAACAAAATATTGCATTTTTTGCAACAATGCCTTGAAAACTGGTTTATAAGCCACGTTTCTCACTAAAAATTCTTTGAAATTAATATTTTGCTGTGGGTCTATCTTGAGAATATTCCAGATTATTGATGTGGTTATATGTTATACATTGTACATTATCATTTGAGTTGAATTTATGCAAAAATCCTGGAGTTATAATCATTTTGCCGATGATTCGAGTGCTTAGTATTTCCTCTCTTCTATGTTTTGTCCATTTAGATATTATGTCAATGGTGGGAATGTTTCCTAAGATTTCAAAATATTTGCTTGAATAAAAGTTTTACTAAGTTCTCTTCATTTTATCGTGGAAAATATTGCTAATGATGTCTTCTGGAGTAATCCAGTCAAGGTTCTCTTTGGATTCCGTAACCGATTTTGGGAGATAATCCATCTGTTCAATCCAAAAAAATTTCGAATTTCCTTGAATCCAAAGGAGAATCATCTGTGTACTAAATTGTGATTGAATGAAGATTTTACTGACTAGTCTTTGAATGAGTTTTGGGGATTTTATTTTGTAATTTTTTAAAGCTAATAGCTATCTGAGAGAATTAACATATTTCTTTTGGATTCAGTTAAATCGTCTAGAGCTTGGCATATTGCAAGTGCTTCAGCTGTAAAAATCGAATTGATAGGATTTACTCTGTACGCGAAAGATTCATTTTTCGTGATACCTGCTATTGATGTCATATGTTGATTTTTTGATGCATCAGTAGCTATTAGGAAAAAAATCTATGATTCATTATTTCCTCAAATTATACTTTTTTTTACTATATGAGTTAGTATGTTTTTATTTTGGAATCCAAATTCCTCCGTAATCTGTGTAATATATCAATGTGGGGATTGATATGATTTGTTTTCCATCAATGCCCAAAATACGAAAAATATTCTTGATGTTGTTTCTGTCCCCTTGCAGGATTTCCAGATTTATTGTTTCAAGGCTATTGCGGTGCATAGTAGAAAAGTTATAATTTGATATATGAGATATAAAAATTTATTAGCCAATCGTCTTATTTTATCAGAAAAAATTTCCTGATTAGCTAGTTGGAAGAACACGATATTAAGAGACCATTATGGAAGTCCCAATGCAATTCTAAGAGCTTTTGTTTGTATAGTATTGAAAGGTTTGAGCTGCTTATCAGAGCATTTATTTATAATATGGCAAGTGTAGAAATCAGTACTACATATACTATTGTTAGTTAGTTTAATAAAATCTGTAGCTTTTGGGCCATTGTATTTATACGCCATGTCTTTCAGGGTATTAATTTTTTAAAGCTTTATTTTTCATTTGATTTGTCCTAAAAATATTTTCCTTGCATTTAGATAAATATACTCATAAATATTTAATGGAGGATAGCATGGGAGTGGGTATCGAGCCAATATAATAGTAGGATATATTTGAAATTTCTGCTATAGTACTTTTTTCTGGACATAGAGTAAGTTTCCAGTATTTGCACCTTTTTGTGATTCTTTACAGAGTATCTTGTAATTTTTTATGGATAATATCGAGAGAATGATGAGAGAAGTAAATAAAAAGCTTAAATTCAGCACTCGATTCCTGCTTCTAAAGTTTCAAAGATATCGTATATGTAGATTATGAATAATATTGGGGGAGAAAACACTATCCTGAGGGATCTCTTTCAAAACATTCTTCCTTGATGAAAGACATCCTCTCCATAGGATTTGAAAAGATCTGTATGAAAGAAAATTGTAAATCCATAGTGTTATTTATCCTGTGACACCTAACTATAGACATATAAGGCCATCTAAATTCACGGAATCATAAGCATTCTTGATGTCCAAACTAATTCCCACGAAAAATTTCTTTTGCTGTTTAGCATCTATTATAGCTTTACATATAAGTTACATTACAGTTCTGCAGTATTTAAACGGAACAAATCCATAATGTTGAGGATGAAGTTTTCTTTCTATTACCAGAAAATAAGAGATGCAACTAGCTAAAATTCTTTCAAAGGTCTTAGAGAGAACAGAAGTTAAGATACTCTTGTCAACCTTCCAATTAATTTAAAATATGTTTAAAATAATTATAATAATATAGGAAACTTTATAACAAAAAAAAAAGCCTTTACTTTGGAAGAGTAAGCAAATGTGTCATATTTTAATTCCTATTAGATAATGCCTTGAGAGAAATTTCATAAGCATAGGACTTTTGTTTGCATGAATAAACTTATGTTTCTTTAAGTTCTCATTTAATGAGAAAGTATTTTTAAGAATAATCCTTAACATATGCTTTTCCTTCTTAAGAATACACAAATGCTTCTTAACGTTTACACTTAGCAAGACCCCCTTCCCCCTTTTACACATTATAAACATGTTCTGCATAGTGTCAGTAAGCATATACAGCAGATCCCAAAATTGAGTTTCACCTTTCTTTTTCAACATTAAAATTATACTGAATCTTTTATATAAAATTAATAATAATCCAAATGATAAAATACATTTTAGGAAGTGTAGTAGACGTGGAAACACATATGAAAACCATTTAATAAATTAATTATTTAATTTTTAAGCAGAAACTACAACATATTAAAATACAAAATTGAGTATAAACCTGCCATAACTTTTAATTTGAAACATCAAAAGACACAAATATTTGGGTGCCCACCAAATCAAGTTAATGATGGCTAACTGTGACCATAAATTTTTCATAATGTTGAGATCAGGATATTGTTGTGGAGAGTAGAATTATCAGCTACAGTTATGCAATTTGCTCTCATCACTGAATATAACTTGATTCCAGAAGTCTGGAGATCTTGAAATATAATTTTCACCAAATAAAAGCTCCTGGTTTTGTTTAGAAACGAACAGTTTGCTCTTGGCCACACAACCATTAAAGCCTGCTTTCCCGAGTACTCTTCTAATTGTTTCTGCAGAAAAAGGTCTTTGTATTGTAGAAATGGTTACAGCAATTTTTGAAGCACTCACCTTTGAAGTTTCGGTCATCTTTTGTAGGATTCTCCAATTGATTTTGTCATCCAGGATCTCCTATCGTCCTCTTCCGGGAATATTTTTAACTTGTCCCCACTTTTTTTACTTTTTGCTGATTTTTTGAATACATCCATTACTTTGTTGAACTACTTTTGCCATTTTTTTCTAAGAGATTTACCTTCTTCAGCCATTTTAATAACCAGCTATCAAATTTGAACTGCAATTTCTGTTCTGGAACCCATTTTAAAGATTAAAAATTAAGATTTCTATAAGACATTTACACATTAGGATCTAAATACAATGTCAGTATTAAACACAAAACCTTTAGTAAAATAGTGGAAGCTAATTTATCAGATTGTGATCATTTTCTACAAAGTGTATACTTAATTTTGTGACATCAATTCGTGTCATTTAGTGAGAGAATGCATATAATTTTATTATTATATCAACTTCATGTTTATTTTTTGAATAAATATTCTACTTAAAGAGTGATTTATCATTCCTATTAAAAAATGATTAAGTAAAACTTTTTACCATATGTTTGTATTTTCAAAGTAAAGGAAGAGATTTGTATACTCAGTTTTGGTTACCACTGTAAATTTATTGAGTTCTGCTATTGAGAAAAAGCCTTAGAAATTTCACAAGCGTAAGGATTTCTTTTCCAATGAATTCACAAATATTTCATTAAACTCCATTTTTTAATGCTGCCTTACAAATTTCACAGACATAAGTCTTTTTTTTCGAATGAATATCCAAATGACCCTTCAAAGTACCATTTACTCACAAAAATTTCTTACAAATTTCATAAATATATAGCTTTTCTACTCATAGGAATATGCAAGTGTCTCTTTCATTTCACACTTAGTAAGAAAACATTTTCGCATACCATAAGGAATTTACCCAAATATGAATGCGAATATGTATTTTTAAATCACCACTAGGAGACAAAACTTATATCCAAAATTTACAAAGATATGATTTTTCTTGTGTAAGAACACAACAAATGTTTCTTCATATCTCAACTTTTTGAAAAGGTTCCTTCCAAAATTCTAAAACAAGGTTATTCTTTAGCATGGATATGGAAATTCTTATTTAATGAACTATTATGCAAGAATGCCTTCTCACAAACTATAACAGCAAAAGGCTTTTCCTTAGTAAGAATATGCAAAAGACACATAAACAAATCCTTCTGTGAGAAAGTCTTTTGATAAATTTTAACAGCATAAAATCTTTCATTGGCATTGGGAAGTTAAAAAGGTATATAAATAAACAAAGACCAAATTCAGTGAGAAACCCTTGTGACAAATTTACAAATGTAAGGCATTTTTAAGAATTTGCAGATGAATCTTTAATGTACTACTCTGCAAAGCCTGTGTACAAATTTGTTCCAATTTTGCACACATAAGGCTTTTAATTTGTAGAAATATTTCTTTAACCTCCCTATTTCCAAAAAAACCTTACATATTTCACAAACTTTAGATATTTCCTTTGTATGAAAATGTTATTTTACTCCTCATGTCTAGAAGAAGCCTTACACACATCACAAATATTCAGACTTCACTTGTTATGAAAACGTAAGAAATGAGCCTTCAAGCTCTCATTTCGTGTGAAAGCCATATTACATATATCACAAGCATAAGGCTTTTCCTTTGTATGACTATGTAAATGTGTCTTCAAGTTTCCACTTCGCGAGAAAGTTTTCTTACAAATTTCACAAACATAAGGCTTTTCATTTGTATGAATACGTAAATGTTTCTTTAAGTCCCCACCGTGAGAGAAAGCCATTTTACAAATTTCACATAAATAAGGCTTTTCCTTTGTATGAATATGTAAATGTGTCTTTAAAGAGCCACTTTGAGAAAAGGCCTTCTTACAAATTTCACAAACATGAGGCTTTTCCTTCGTATGTATACGCAAATGATATTGTAAGGACCATATTCGTGCGAAAGCCTTCTGACAAATCTCACAAACATGAGGCTTTTCATTTGTATGGATGCGTAAATGGTATCGAAAGGACCCTTTATGGTTGAAAGCCTTTTCACAAATTTTACAAACATAAGGTTTTTCATTTGTATGAATGCGCAAATGATATTGTAAGGAAGATTTTTGAGAGAAAGCCTTATTACAAGTTTCACAAATATAAGGTTTTTCATTTGTATGAATACGCAAATGATTTAGTAAGGACTCATTATGTGAGAATGCCTTTTTACAAATTTCACAAATATAAGGTTTTTTATTTGTGTGAATATGTAAATGTCTTTTTAAGTTACACTTTTGGGAGAAAGCCTTTTTACAAATTTCACAAACATAAGGCTTTTCTATTGTATGCATTTCCAAATCAATTTTTGAAATACTGTTTTGGGACAACCATTTTTGGTTATAATCAGAATCACAAGGTTTTTCTTTTGAGAGAGTAGCGAAATTCATTTTTAAGATTTAGAGATGATAAAAGACTTCACTAGAAACATGACATAGTATTGATTGTTGCATATTTCATATTCGTAGAATATTCAGTGTCCATGAATTAGTTAATTATGTGTGAAACTATGCATTATAATACACACACACATATACATTTCAAACATTCAATTTTTTTTCCCCGCATTAATCAATAAATGCTTATGTTCGCAAAAAATACCTTTTTGTAAAATTCCCTATTATGTGGTTGAGATTGCCATCTGTCCTGCTTTGCTACATTGTTTTTTATTTTACAATAATTAATTCTTAAACGAATTTATGATAAGATGTTTAAGTTTTGAATAATAGTAGCAAATATCACACATTCATTCGTAAAAGAAAATCAATCAATTCTTTGCAGTCAAGAGAAAGCACATATATCGCTAGAATTTACTTGATTTAAGATGCATGGTTGATTGTTTTCGTGGGATATAGAGCAACGGAAACTATACACAATGTTCATTCCAAACATGTCAAACTATTCCATCTCCAGCAGGCATGTTCTGAAAACTTTGTTTACTAATTTCTGTTTTGTGCAAAAGTGATTGATTGATTACTAATGAATGTACGGCAAGAAAAGACATTATTCCTATCTGGATAAATTAATTTCAGATTAATAAATATCAAAGAATTTTATCCTTTGAAAAAAGCTCTAAAATTCTATTTATTCAATACTGCTTTCTGTAAAAGTTCTTTGAAAGTTGATGGGAATCTAATTGAAAAGTGATGCAGGAAATAGGAACGAATCAGACCGAACA
>BMAW01068347.1:0-31538 GCA_019974015.1 Nephila pilipes
TATATATGAGCGTACTCGTATATACATGTATATATATATATATATTGCACTCATATATAAAAATATTTTACAATATTAAAATAGTTAAAATCCGTACTAATTTATATTTTATAGTTATAATCTGTGGTTTTATGTTAATTCAAATCTCATAACTATAATGCAACTTGCATACAGATTCTTTTCTGTTACAAAAAAAATTATTATTGTAGATTTAAATTTATTTATAAGAACGTTTCTTTAAAGTAGTAAACACTTTCAGAATGTGTATATATATATATATATATATATATATATAATGCTCTCAAATCTTGTTGGGCAGAATAAGTAAGAAAAATATATGGAGGTGTTTGTAGATACCGAATTTTATTTTTTATTTCTTTCAGTTAATCTACTAAGACCTAAAATTGTTCATTCTTAGGTATCATTTTTTAAATGCAGGTTCGTTAATAATCCAGAAACTGTGTTCTATTTTTATAAAACTTTTTTTGAGTTTTTCCGAACTGAAGTTAAGTATTAAGTATATAGCATATAAAAATAGAAGTTTCGGTTTGTTTGTAACCTAGAAGTTGTATTGCAATTAACTTATCCTTTTAATACATCAATGGCTTAGGTGTTGACATTATGTAATAGTTAAAAAGAATTTCGAGGCATAAAATAAATATAATTGTTTTTTTTTAATGCTTGTAAGCATTTAATCAGAAAATAATTTTTATAAAATGAAGAAAATAGAGTTTTTAGTGGGAATAATAAATGAAAATATAACTATTTTATCATACATCAAAGTAGATCTAAATAGATTCTTTTTAAATGTTATAAATTTTAAGAAAAGTAGTTTACAATTTTAAAAGAAAAATATAACATTCAGCGATAAAACTGTTCAAGGGTAAAATAATACATACGTTCCATATTTTATTGTTCTTTTTCCATTAGCAAGCATATGAATTTTCGCTGTTAGGATTAAAAACTATTTAATTGTCCCACCAGAGTAAGAGGGAATAATATCGCCTTTGAAAACTTGGATTACGACATATTAATAACTTTCTGTCATTAATTTTTTTCTAATTTAGAACTGCATTAATTCCAAACATTATGTGGTCTCAAATTGTCCCTATGTTTAATACAATATTATTAGATTTTATTAAATTATGTATCGTAAATTGACATTTGTATTATTTTCGACTGAAACATAATCCTATTTAAACTGCGGACTTTTTCATATTTTCGTTTTTGTGATTAATTTCTTCATATTTTTTTGCCGACCTGTAAACAATCGTTACTCCTGTTCTTAAAATGCATGGCCGATTTTAAAATTATACAGGACAAGCAACTAATGTTTCACTGCTTTATTTCAGATTTAAGTACTTCCCAGGGAGATTTATTTAACATGCAAAGATATATGCTGAAACAACAGGTAGAAATCTTCCAGCTGTTTTATGATAATTTTCGTTCTGGAACCGGCGATTTTAGTTGGCCACCGCTATCTAAAAATCTATCTACCACCGCTATTCCTGATTAAATCATATTTCAAATCATTATATTTAGTTTAAAAGCTTTATTTTTTTACATTATTTGATCCAGATTGCTCAGTAAAATAAAATTTCAGTTAGAAACTTTGCGTTTTTAATCAGAAAGTCTTATTAATATAATTGAATGCTTACTATTTTGCATACATATTTCTTTCAAAATAAAAAAAAAATATTTGTCATAATAACTGAAACCTAATACTTTCCGCATCAAAAGCTTTGGGAAATAAATTATTTAATTCAGAACATTAGTTTAATGTTAAGAAATAGTTTTATTTTCGTGTTTCAATTACTTCTGTAAAAATAAATTTATTTTAATTATTTATTTTAATTAATACTTATTTTTTTCCGAAGCTGCACTTTTGTAACTTATTTTCAATGATCAAAATATTTTATCAGTCACAAATATACATGATTATTTCGTTTCTAAAATATTTAAGGAACATTTTAATTAAATTTATTTAGAATAGTGCTAATCCAAGACAGATTTGTTTACTTAATACTTTTGCATCTTGTTCTATTTTAAATTTTAATTTCGATCTGTAATTTTTTCAATTTTAAAATTTACTACCTTTTATCATTCTAGTGATGTTACTTATCGCTAACTGTGTGATTATTTGTTGTTTTAGCATTTTTACTGAGTCTTAATAAGCTATTACAGTACATTTTAACAGAAATAAATGTATTTCTTTTTAAAACACTATCGAAACACAATTTACCTTGAAGACTTTTTAATCTGGGATTGAAATATTTAATTGGATATGACTCAGAAACTTCTGGCTGGATGCTTTCTTGTTAAGACCTGGGGTCGAGTTTTGAATTAACCAAATTCCTATGTGCTTAATTTTGGAAAGATTGATTTTCATCTGTTCTTCAGAGTCTTCGGACAATATAACATAGTGTGGAAGTCGGGAAAGTTATTAGGTTAGGAGTCGTTAATATTAATTAACCATGACTCAAAATTCCAATGTTCTTGACGATAGACCTCATAAGACTCCTTGAGCAACGTTATTTTGAATCAAACTATTTGAATAAAGTGGAACTTTCGATATATAAATAAAATTCTAATGCATATGCATGAAAAATATTTTATCTGCATGAAAAAGCATTTGTCGTTAAAAATGAATCTTAACTTTAATCGAAAGAGGAAAACAATTAACTTCTTTCATAGTAAAAAGAAAATAAAACTTTTATTTCTCAGTATATAATCTTTAGACTTAGTAAGAGCAAAAATACCATGTATAGAATATTAATATGATTAAAGACAATGTTCGTTTTTGTAGCTGAACTTTTTATAAGCAGAATTATCCTATGATAAACTGCGTTGAATATTTGATCTGGAATCATAAGAAATTTCTAGACTTTTTAACATTTTTCTCATTTTTCCTGATTGATGGTGGGTGTAGAAACGTTGATTAGGGAGATATCTATGAACTGAAATAGGAAGAAAGTGTGCAATTTTTTATTACTCTGAATGATTGAAATCCTTTATTCTAGATATACTGCTCGTTTGAGGATGGAATTTTGGATACATACCAAAATTATCCACATATTTTTTCAAACTTTTTCGAATTATTATTAAAATTTATGTACTGTCAAAAAAAAAGGAAAATTTATAACATTTCCCATTACTTCGTGTAAGATCTTACTTGATGTATCTCATATTTTATAGTTTAACTTAAAACGCCATCAACGCCAGCGATGTAAGGTGATATCATATATCATTTCGAGTAACTAGATCATTATTACGATACTCATGTTTAGACTTGAATTGCATGTTTAAAAGTTTCTTATTCGTTTTATCAAAAGTAAAATATTAGTGCAATTGTAAAGGGAAAAGAAAATATGAAAAACAAAAACAAAGAAAAAATATTTTGAAAATTTCAGAGACGACGTCGCGTACAGTCGCATATAATTTATAACATAATAATTAAGTAATACATACTCCTTTTGAAGATGATTTATTAAAATTATCATAATGTGAATGGATTTAGCTAAGTAACATGTGCTAGTTAAGTTATTTTAAAGTTTGTCATTGCCTAAGACATCACCCCCGCGGTGCTCATCTCCGTTTTTGTAACTTTTGAGTCTGGGACTTTAATTAACAGCTAGTGTCCGGGTCGATTGGCTAATCTAACCTGAAACCCAGTTAATTACCTCCAAGTACTAATAATACTACTACTTTAATACTATCATGTTTTGGCATTCATAAATATTACAATTCACTAAAGTTCACAAAAGCATCGATATCTTGTTTTACATCTATTACATATTTAATACAATGATATATTAATTAGTAATATTTAAAATACTAACAAAATGGCTTGCATATCAATTTTATCTTCAATTTTCGGGACGTATAGAAACATCGTATGAGTAATTTGAAATTTTAGACACAAACTCGAGATTTTTGATAGAATGAGAATTTTAAATATTTCGCAAATTGTAATCATAAGAGACGAATAATAAATATGGTTTTCCCATATGAAAATCCAAAATATCATGTAAGTAAATACTTAAGTTACTTTGTCGTTATGAGATAAAAACTTTTAAACAAATATTACAAAATATATGTTTGCATTAATGTAAGTTATATGTGTTATATTCCGACGATTTTTCTTCCGAATTCCAAGTGTATTAAACTAGTTTTTGAAATAATTTATACTAAATGGATAGGCTTAAAAATTGTGTATTTAAAAATGAGCGCTAATATAAATAATAGTTATATTTATATATCAGCGTATTTTCGAATTAAGTAACTGTTTGATGTTTATAAAAAAAAAGTGTAGGATTTTATACTGTTTTATTTTTATATGAAAAATTGCCTCTTGGTGTACCAGGAGATGTAGCAGAACATAAAGTAACAAATTTAAGACTCTTCTTATTATGACATTTATTTTTAAAAATTATTCGTAGAGCTTAGAAATTTTGTGTGCCTATAATGATAATTTAATCATTTTATTGCACGATAAAAGTATTAATTTGGTCAAAAAAAATCTCCCATTCAGTTGAATATGGACTTGCTTTATCAGAAATATTTGCATTAAGGTAGCATTTTTCAAAATAATATTTAAAATTTCGTATTATTTTGGAAATTTTCTTTTTCTTTTCTTATTTTTTCATATATAAATTATTTCATAAGACTTACATATAACTTAGACAGAAACTATTTTGACCAAAAAATTATTTTTATTGTGCTTAAGAATGATCAAAATACATTATTAGGAACACACACAAATTTCAAACTCTAACAATAATTTGAAAAGATATACTTCATAAACACATTGAGTCTTAGACAATATATTCCAGAATTTCTCGCATGTCCTCTTGCACCTCATCAACTATTCAACATAATTACATCCATTATTAAGTCATGTGTCATATCGTACAACCAGCATTTGTATTCCATTCGCATATCGTCATTATGGCGTTGACCACCTAAATGCTTTTTCATGTGATGGAATAATTGGTAGCTTTTGGAAGATACTCAAATAGATAGAATTATTCCCAGCCACATGATGCAATGAGATTTAGGGTTTCACAAGCTATTAGAGGTTGTGCATTATCTTTAAGCTAAACAACCTCTTTATTGAGCATATGATGTCTTTTATATTGCACTGCACGACACAGTTGTCACTATATGTCTCGGAAATTATTGTGTCACGCCGAGGCAAAATGCGCACAAACAAAAACTCCTGACTATCCTAAAACACAGTGCACTTGATTTTGCATGCTGAAATTCTTTGCTAGATTTTTATTTTTTTGGGTAATATTGAATGGCTCCCTTTCTAGGATCTCTG
The DNA here is from genome assembly GCA_019974015.1 of Nephila pilipes. Taxonomy (NCBI): domain Eukaryota; kingdom Metazoa; phylum Arthropoda; class Arachnida; order Araneae; family Nephilidae; genus Nephila; species Nephila pilipes. The sequence goes on from BMAW01068347.1 coordinate 5,324, forward strand.
TTTTGCTTTTGGTGACAAATGAGTCACATGTTCACACAATTCATTGCTTTTTTGATGAATTCACACAATTCATTGCTTTTCACACATTTTGTTTGCAGTAAAAGAATCATAGCAAGTATTTCCAATCAGTGTCATATTGAAATATGTGAGGTATTTTAAATGCACACACACAAATGAAAACATGAACGAATGCTTCCTTGCTGGCGTCTGTGAAGATCTGACAAATGTAGGTACTCAGTGGATCTGATTAGAATAGTAACAACAGAGCTAAAGCTGCTATATTTAAAATTGGAACTTACTTATAAAAACAAGTGGATTAAAACTGTAAATTTCTTTTCTCTAAATGAAATTTCATAACTTTTTATAGCATATGTGTAATGAATTTTTGCATAATTGAACTTTCCTGATGAATAATGTTTTCAAGGCAAACATTCAACCTTGAAGGATTTCTGAACGTTTTGTTAGCAACATGATCATATCATTCTGAGAAACAGGCACATTTTGAAGAGAAATATTTTTCATACCAATAACATGAACATAAGAGTTTAAGTAAAATAGATAATTCACGCAACTGTTTTGAAGAAAAAGTTTACATTATCATCAAAGAAGAAGAGTGTTAACAAAGAACGTTTGTATAGAAACGTTATAAACATTGTAAAAAAATTTCGATGCAAAAATTAAACAAAAAAGAGCTTAAAGGAAATAAATTGCAATATAGTACTTCTCATCTTTAATTATAATTACATTATTTTTTTTTCATTTACTCACTAAGCTATTATTTAACTAATCAAGTGTAGTAGAAATTAAATGTCAAATGTTTCATCAAACGAAAAATAATTTTATGCTGTTTTAATTAATCTCAAAATGTACAGTTATATAAAAAAATTTAAATCAATCAATCATTCATAAGGGGCTGTTTGTTACTTACTTAAAAGAATTTTCTTAATTTATTTTTAAGTGAAAATTTATTTAATAGTTAGCATTATGAATTGATGGCTCATTAAATTTTTATGAATAAACATTATGAAGTGCACCTATATTTCGAATTAGAGCTGTTCTTAGTAATAAAGATTAATTTTTCATGACAATATTCTATATATAAGGTTATACATATATATATATGTGTATATAAAATAATGTATAAGGATTCTATTCATTTTTATAAATAATTATTTTTAGTAAATCATTTATTGAAGAATATTTCGTTACAACGTCCGCAGAGGCATCCGTGTTACAAAACACATTTCTGAACCAAAAAATTACAAAAACTTTCAGCGTATTACCAGAAAAATAATCAAGTCATGGAAAACAGTACAAATTAGAGAAACGAAGTTGAAGTTAAGTTATTCATAGAGTAAAAAAAGAATACAGAATTAGCCTACATATTTAACATGGGGAATAAGAAAATACGGAAAAGGGAGGTAACAAAATGATAAAAAATGCATGTTAATTTTGGCTTTTCCATTAAAGTTCAAGAAGTATGCGAAGTGCCTGAGTTACAGGTATAAGAAACCTTCCATGACTTTTGCTATGTTTTATTTCCTTAAGCGGAAGAATGTTAGATTTTAATTTAATATAAGTTAGAAATTTTTCAGGAAGTAAAATACTTTTAAAACAGAATTTTTATCCCATTTTACGTAACTCGTAAAATAACTTCAGACATTTAATAAAGAGAAAAAGTACTACGCTTTCAGATTTTAAAACCTCATATTTATTTTTAAATTTTATGAGTTGTGGAAGCATGGACTTTTTAATGTGTGTCCAGTGCATTCATTAACTGTTTTGTTTATTCAATTTTAAATGACTGGAGTTTCAGCATTTATTTTTAATGATTTCAAATTTAAGAAAAAAAATCTTTAAGTTACAATATTCATACTTTTCTAATAACTCTTTCATTTTTTTTTGTTTTAAGCAAAACTGATTGAAACTATTAACGTTGATTCCATAAAAAAGACTCGTGGCGTTCATTTTTAAGCAAATTTCGATTTATGAATTTATTTGATAGTTGTTCGTAAAAATAAGTAAACGAAGATTTAAAGAGAATGTGATTTTTCTATCCTATTTCCACTTCCAAAGTAATAATAAGTGATTAATTAACTCAATTGTAATAGTTTTTACAAGTTTGCAATTAAATTTATTTCATTTCGCTTACATGAAAGTCAATAAATTGTAAGAAGTATCTACCTTCAGATAGAATTAAATTTTTCTTATTTTATGAAATTTTAAGTCGTTCATTTTTGTTGTAACTTTTTTAGATGTTTAATACCTTGGAGAAAGTTTATTGCAAAATTCTATCACTTATTCAGATTGACTCTCAACTCTAATGTTTAATTCAAGAAATAATTGATTAATTTTCTAGCTGATGTATTAGCATAACATTTTTTTGTTTTTAGAAGAGAGAAAAGGAATCCTCCCAAAAATTCATAGTGCCTATTCTTTTATCAACAGATATATTCAAAATTTAGGAATTAACTCTTTTCGTTTTGATATTTTTAATTTTTAAAAATGTAACTTATTAGCATATTGTTGTTGTACAATCACGAAATCATTTTTCACAAAATTAATAAACTGTAAAATATTTAAGTACAAACATAACTCATATTAAATTATATACAATACTGATATCAATTTCGAACGAAATCTAAAGTAACTACCCATAATCGGAGAATTTAGACAAAATAAATGATGCTCTACATTACATGAACTTGGAAATATTAAAAGTGTTAATTATTCTATAATGCTTTAACTATAAGATATTTTTAAAAATATCATAAAACTTTTATTTTTAGGAAACAATTTAAAACGAACAATTACTCTTGTGTATTTACCTAAAATCTGGAAAGGTCTTGGGTGTTGTGGCTGAAGAAGGATTTTTTACCTTACCAAATAATAACCTAGAGCTTCATAGCCAACATATTTTTAACTTTAAATGTGAATATTTATTAGATAATTCTAAGACGGTGACAATTTTAATTACTAAAAGAAATATTTTTTTTTATATTTTTAAAAGTGTAATTATATACAGAATCCATGAATGCATAACTTTAATTGATCTTCCCAAAAAAGGAATCGATTTAATAAAACTGAATTGTTAAATATAATTCAAAAAACAACTCTACATTTATAAAAGGAATTTTTTTTTCTTTATTAGAAAGAAAATATTTTCTCTATTAGACTTAGGAATGCATAATAAGAGTAAATATTATAGGATGTTGAAGTCTTACATAATGCTTTCATATATGATTGCATAATTAAAAGTAATTCAAAATTTGTTTTCAGTCAAAAGTCTGGATTTGTCTAAATTTTTTTAACATTTAAGAATAAAATTTAATTTAATTATTCAATATGAAAAAGTCATTTATTTAAAATCACATTATGGAGTCCGGATTCAATATGATGATCTATTGAACAAGAAATCTCTTTATAAATCATTATTAATTTGATTTCTTGGAATAAGAAATGAGTATGACTCAATAATTAAGTGAAAATATTTTTTACTTTAAATATTATACAGGGTCTGGTCTTTGTTGTATCATCCATGCTCTTTGATGGTATTTATGAAGCTACTCATACAGCTAATTTCCACAAGATACAAACAAATATTATCTGCCTTATCATTGTATACAGTACACTCCCATTACTCTTTCTCTCCTCTTTCTCACATACCATACTCGAACCAACGTATTTCCTTCATGTATACACTGAATGAAGCAAAAAGCGATATGTAACAAGTATTTATAATTTACGTGTTCCTTGAAAGTATAAGAAGTATTATAGTAGAAATAAAGTATGTGGATACCTACTCTCTCACCCTGTCGCATAAGACAACATTTTACATCTTATGCAGTAAACCATAAAACTGCTAAAGTTATTTGCTCTACATATTTTTAAGATCTCTAAGATTCTGTTATGAACCCAAGTTGACACTTCCTTACAACGCCTCTTTTATAAGAGAAAAAGGTATATTTATATAGATTGCAGCAGGCAGCCAAGGAATGCTTAAGCAATAAATTCTTAAAATTGGCGATCAATTTTCGATCTGGTAAGAAATTTGGTGACAAATGGAGATTCTAGAAATTACTAGAATTATATAGAATTTGTAACTGGGTGGAAAGTTATGGACTTTTTGACATTTCCTTGTGACGTCATACCGAGAAGAAGCGGCTATAAATACGAAGATGTGTGAAGTCTGGGGTTATCTATCGGGGTTTGGATTAAAAGTGATTGGCATTGGATGAATGAATCCGTAGAGGAATTGCTGGTAGTGTGGCCAAGTGAATCGGCTGAGAAGGCCCTGCATCCTCCGGGGGCTGCCAAAATCTGCCTTGGAAGTGTAGAGCATTAATACGGAGATTAGTCCGCAAAATGAACTAGTCAGCAAACGTGTTGTGAATGTTATTACAAGTGCTGTCTTTGTTCCTAATGTGTGCTAATCTATACAAGTGCTGTGTTTCCTGTTTGTGATGTTGATCTGTTCGAGCTTTCAAACTGATGTTCATCTTGTCCTGATTATTTGTGAATGAAACACCATTTGACGTTATCCTCCGTGTTGAACAGATTTCTCTTAAACACCCATTTGAGAGGACTTTTGTAAGAATACGAGAGAGCCAGAAATGTCTTCCTTTACATACACATATACTGAGAAGTCATTCACTTCGATGTAAAAAAATCAGCTTTGCTGAAATGACAAATGTATACTTTCACGATAACACACTATAATATAAATATGCATTTTATTAATGTTTAATAATTACTAATTTCTCTTGCGGGTCCAATTTGATTTCGTTTAATGTATTTCTCAATCACACAACACAGTGGGATACAATAAGCTTAACCTTTTTTTCTTGTATTCTGATTTATAAATTTAAATAAGGTTTAAAATTAGATAGATAAATTTAAAATATGTTGAAAACAATTCAAAATAAGATTTCTCCACTAACAAAAACCAACTTCTGATTAAAATTTGATAGCAGAATATATTTAAACCGCACATATATGAATACCATTCTCGTTAGTTATTTCCCCCTTTTTATTACATCACTTGTTTTCTTTTGAATCTTATGAAAGAGATGTATTGATGTCAACAACTAGAAATTGAAAGAAATATAGATAAATCATTATATTCTTTTGAATTGAGAATTTAGTTAAAGTACGGGGGAGTTGAATCTAATTTTTCTTTTTCATTTTCATTTCATTTTAATTTTGTGTATTCATACAAGACTAAATCATGCTTACTCGATTCTAATACTGGAATAGAATTTCAAGATAAAATAAATTTTCAATATTTACTTTCTTATTGCTTCTGGTGCATTTCTTTTTAAAATCATTTGCGTGTAACATTGTTTTTCAGAAAAAAATATTTGAAAAGAAAATTATGAAAGTGATTTAAATTTTCATGTAATTATCTGAATTATTGGTTATTTTAAAATGTAACTCAATTCGAAAGTCTTAATAGTCCTATATTCATGAGATACAAACTTATCCTTCTATTTTAAGTCTTATATTGATGATGCTATGCTGATTAAAACAAATAATTGTACATTTATAAGTTTTATTTAAGCTATTGCTCTTAAAGGGATCATGAGCAAACATTATTTCCTGAACAAAATTTCTTTAAGTTGTTGATCCTTATAGTTACCTCTTTAGTTAGTATAATAGTTCTGCCCCAAAGACAGATTACTTACGAAATTTTTTTTACTGGACTAACCATATCTTCGAAAATATCTCTCGCAAACAGAAAAAAGTACAAAGTCAGGAAAAGTACCTTAGTGGAGTTCTTTTCAAAATATATAAATGTCTTAAAATTTTAAGTAAAATTTATAAATTTTCTCAAACTTTTATATGAACTTCCTTCAATCTGGGAATGACATTCAAAAGAACTCTGTACAGCAAAAAAAAATGTCTACATTCAGAATTCATTTATAATGTTTCTTTTGTTAAAGATATAAACTCATGTTAAAAATTTGGATAGGAAACAACAACAACAAAAAAAATGAGTGAAAATATATTCTTTTATTTTTTCTCAACAATCATCAATGAATTGCCTCACTTTGAGAAGGATTTCATTCTATTTGCATTTCTTTAAATGTGTTATAGACAATAAAAAGAAAGCAAAAATAATAAAGAATATATATATTTTTGCTCCTTTCGAAGTCGAAGCTTTCAAACAAGATAATGATTTTACTGTCAAAAGAAAAGGATGAAATCTTCGGAACTTGCTATTCCAAATAAAACATCTCCTTTTTAGTGTATTGTTGATAATCGTGTAAGAAGTAGGGTGAAAAAGTTGTTTTGGTAATTCCTACAAAACATTTCTTTGTCTGCTCAAAATACATTTCTTTTTTTCTTTTTTTTTTTTTTTTTGGTTACTTATGTTTTATTGGAAAAGTAAGATAAAAAAAGCATTTCGTGAAACACGATTTTAGCAAAATATATAATTGATAATATATAAATATATATACATGAAGCAAATTAATGAAAAACAAAGATAGTCATTTCTCCAAACACACGTATACACAAAGAGAATATAATTGAATGAAAAGAAGCACAAATCTGAACAAGAAAACATGCAAAAGTTGGCAGAGAAATAAATAGTGATATAATGGAAAAAGAAGAAAAAACGAAAAAGGAATTGAATTACAATATATGTAAATTCTGATTTATATATATATATATATATATATATATATATAAATATAGGACTCCCACTAAAGTCAGATTCCAGATTTCCTTTCTTTACTTGCGAACAGCTGCAGGCAAAGTCATTAACTGATGTCTAGGTATGGTAAAGTTGATACTTGCTATTACTCAAACATACAACCATTTACAGCTCTACTTAATGGAATTGAGAGTTAGCGTTCCAATCTCAAAGCCGTTATGAGATAGAAGAGAAAAGTGAATTACATAGTTGTAAAACAATATCAATTTAGTACGAAGAGATAGTTTGTAAAAATTATTTCTTAGGATTAAATACTGAAAAGAAGTTTTCTTTGATAGCAAATTTGTTTGTTTTAACGCGAGGAAATGATTTGAGAAAGACAAAAGCAACTATCTACCAGAATATACATCTATTTTCGATGTCATGAATTCATCAGCACTGAATATTTGGACCTTTGTTTGAATTTCCCGTTTTACTAGTTTAAATTTAGCGAGGGACACATGCGCATAAGCATCCATAATGTGCCTTTCGAAGGTCCTGAAATGCATTCAGATGGGTCACATACACCTGCTGTTTAAGGTATCCGCTCAAGAAAAATACAACTAGAGTCAAATAAGATGAACGGGTAGGCCCCTCTTTGGAACCAACATAACCATTTATTTGTTTCCGAATGTCCCCATCAGATACTTCGAGAAGGCCCGGTGTCAAAATTTCATGAGTTGAAGAAACGGAATGTTCTAATCAAAAACTGTTTTTACGTATCAATGAAGTCTTAAATATCAGACGTCTGCTAACGTGCTCAGGCAAAATATGGAGCTAATCAACATGTTATTGTAAATTTTGAACCAAATATTAATAAAAAACGGCTTCCGATGTCAAACTGTAGCAGAACACATAGAACTATCCAGCTCCAGTAGTGGGGGTTCTGCCTATTTTATGAGCACATTTCATTAAGCGAAGCATGTGTTTTATCTTTCTGCACTTTATTTGCCAAGATCTTTAGCAGGAATACTATCTGCTTCATGGCAATGTTCCACCATGCATTAAGTCCCCAGATATTCCCTTCTAGTAACGTCTGTTGAGGTATGGAAGATCGTCTTATTTTATTTGGATTTCTCATACTCAACTTTCATAGAAGAGCGAGAAATGAAAAATGTAAGACTACATTTTTCATTTCTCTCTCTTGCGCTATATATATATATATATATATATATATATATATATACGATGTGTGGTTATTAAATAAAAATTCTCGCACTACTATAGAAGAATTACGGATGCAAGAAATGCCAGCGACCGATAGCTGTTTAAAATGAAACATTTTTTTTTCGAGTGCAATGTGCATCGTTTCTGTAAATAAATCCATATAATCGTAATCTTCTTTCGCATAACAATATTTTTTTGGCTCCACTGGAAAATGAGATGAAATCGAAGAATTATATTTTGTAATTTCACATGAAACTTGGGAAAACCCAATACTTAAATTTATAATTTATTGAAAAAAGTGTGGAACAATGAATGTTTGAATGTTTCCGAACTGTTAAAGCGCTTTCAAAACGAAGGAAATGTTGTCAAAGATGGTTCACGTCTAGATCGTCTTCCATGTTAAAAACTGATAACGATATCGAAAAAAATTGGTTATCTGGTTCGATCTGACCGTCGGTTCAGAACCAGTGCTATTTCTGAGACGGTAGGATTAACGGTACTGTAGGACTTACGATCCTTACGAAGACAATACGCCGGATAATTGCACATTCAAAATGTTTATTATCAAGTACAGCATCCCAGCATTAGACTATTCACCTCATTCGCCGAATCTTGAGCCATATAAATTATGATTGTTTCCAAAGGTGAAATATGCATTAAAAGGAACAAGATTCCAGTTCAATGAATCTCTGAAAAGGAATCGGCACGTGTCTTGAAGAAGCTGACAGAAGAAAACTTCCAATATAGTTTCAAACAATGTAAGGTGCGAATGGAGTGTTGAAGGGATAATGGAGGGTTGTATGTATTGAAGGTGATAATAAGTGAATATGTATGACATAAAAAAATGTCAGTGATGTTATGTAATTGCCACACCTCTTTTATATATAGCTTGGTGGGCAAAAATTAAAGACGAAAAGGTTATTAAATATAACGTTATGCAAAAGCTTTCGAAATGCAAATTAATTATATCAAAAGATTCGCAAGGCAAAGCAAGTAAAACTTGCCAAAAAAGAGAGCAAAATGGTAAAAATGAACTTTATTGAAATAGTAGTATGGAGCACAATGTGACTGAAGTTCAAAACATCCATGTGATAAGTGTCCGGCCAGAAACATCTAGCTTTCAGAAAGTGATATGAAGAATCTCAACTGACCTCTATGCAGGTAACACATTGTCTGGCCCTGCTGAGTATGAGATTGTCAATGACTTGTTGAGGCTCTGTAGCCTATTCATCTTGTACCGACAATAGGAGCTCCGGAATCGTAACTGGCGATACGTTACTTGCTACCAATCGTCTCCTTATAAAGTTCCATACATGCTCGATAGGATTTAGATCTAGAAACCTTGTCTTCCAGTCCATGCGCTCAATGTCCTCATTGTTCAACCACTCTTTGACACCAACAATGCAATGAACTGGGACATTATCATCCATGGAAAAAAAAAAACTTAGGACCCATAGCTCCTCTAAAAAGACGCAAATACGGAAGAAGAATATGTTTTCAATAATGGACCCATGTGACTGAACCTCCTTTGAAGATGTGAAGTTCTGCACGTCAACCAAGAATGATGCCTCTCCAAAAGAGAACTAAGCGACCTCTAAATCACTCTCTTCCAATTATATTGTATTTGTTATTGTTAATTCCTCATTATTTCCAGATGCGTATGCGTCCAGAATCGCTACTCAGACTAAACCTGCTCTCATCCGTAAAGAGTATTCGACCCCATTGTATCTGTGCAATTCTGTTGTTCGCAGAACAACAGAATTACTTTCTCCAATGAGCAGGTATTAAAGGTGCCCACTGTAAAGTTCGTCGGGCACCACTGTTCAGCATCTGGCTATGGTAAAACGCGAAATCGGTCTTCCAGTCGCCTGTGAAGTGTATCTAGCGATTTTTCCCGCTGTCTGCCAGCAATTTCTTTTGGCCTGTAGGGAAAAGTACCGGTCGTCCTATGGCGTGGTTGCTCTTGGACGATTATTTCTGAACCATCGGACAGCTCTACCTGCAGCTTGAAATTATCATAAAATTCGTAAAATGATACTGTGTGCACTCCCGAACTCCCTACCCACACTTGTTACACTTTTACCTTCCACTATCTTTCCAATGATTCGATCTCAGGTAAAATCATCCAGATGTCACCTAACTGATTAATTGCTCGACATTTTACATTGAGACAGGTGCTCGACGTCGTTTAAACTTATGCGCCATACAATCACTTTCCCAGAAATGCTAAGCTTACAACGCCGGCTTGATTTATCTCCTTCCTGCTCTCCCTCATAGCGTCCCGTCAAACGGTGCTGTATAAGTATATCTATGTATGTGCTACCGTACCTCACCCTAAGTAATCTTCTGATTGGACTTTCAGTCATTTTTGTTTCTCCGTTCTGCTGATCTGCAATTTTTTAGACTTTGTCCTTAATTTTTACTCACCAGTATATATATATATATATATATATATATATATACTTTTATGTTATCATTTATTATTTTTAAATTTTCATTTATTTATTTAATTAATTCCTTAAATTTCATTGCTTGAATACTGTTCTTCTAAATTTTTGTTTTTCTATTTAATTTTGAATTAGTTTGATGGATAATGTTGCTTTATATTGATTTTCTCGCTTTTTAAGTTTTGTATTCATATTTATTTTTGTCATATATATTTTTGTCTTTTAAGATTTATTTTTATAATATTCCTGTTTAAGTTTTCATTCTATTTTTATAATTTTTATTTACTTTTTGTCATTTACTAGTATTAATTTAATTTTACTATTCCATGTAACTTGTGCGGACCTTTGACATTTGACATGTTCATTCTGAGCTTAATGTTAACGTTTAGTCTACGATTAAAAATGATTATACTTCACTTGGAAAGTATAATTGGGTGATTTGGGCTAAAAGGGTATTTTGGTTTAGTTTTTAGGATTTTTTTTTATTTCTTTGTATGGTTTGAAATAAGACATACTTGGTTTTTTTATAAGTGAGTATATCTTATTTTAAATTTAAAACGTTTTATAGTAAGAAAAAACATAAGTTAAGGAAAAAACCGTACTAGATGCATTTGATTAAAAACTAATGATAGCAGAATTAGTGTTGCCTTCATTCAAGAACGGTGTTTCGAATATGTGCTTCTAATGATTTCGTTTTACTTTTTAAGCAAATATTTAGTTTAGAGGAAAGTTCACTAAAGTTTGTGAAAAAAAGATGAAATAGTACACATATTATTACTTTAGTTACCATTAATAAATAGTTTTTTAAGTTTATTTTTATCTTATTCGATTTTACGGAATTGTTTGCATTCAAATACTTGAATCAAATTGTTGGCAATAAGAGCAGTTTTAGTGTTTATAGATGTATTTCATAAATAATTATTTCATCTTGCTGACTTTATATTTAACTCAAGTTAAGGATGCTTATATCCTTACATCTACATTTTATATTCCTAATTTTTTCATTACATACATTTTATTTCTGGTTAAAATATTCAATTTATTAATAAGTTAAGAATTGATTGATTAATTTTTGAAGGGTATATCATAAAAATACAATTTTCGTATTATTACATTTTAAAAAAAAGGATACTTAACCTAGTTTCTCGATTAGAATATGTATTTTTATATATTGATTTATTTCATAAATGTACAGCACAATACTTTATTTTTTTTAAAACATTCAATTTGTTTATAATCTCTTTCTCGCTTTTTATCTAAGAAAATATATATTTGTTTTACATCTTTAATTTATCATTTTAATTCATTAATTATTGTCTTCTGATATTACAATTACTCTTAAAGATGACTCCTTTGTACTGTGAACCATTCATGTAAGACATTTCAGCCATCGGCATTTCTTGGGATACAGAAGACCAATGAAGATAAAGTTACAATTTGTAAGATTTAATTAAGGAATTTCATTCATTATTCATTCTTTGAATTCTTTCAAATCAGTCACTAAGAAGAATTTCCCTTTAGTTTCTTACAACTTCCTTCCGTCTTCATTATCACCTTTCAATTTGCTGTTGAAAGTTGAACATGGATATAGGATAAAAAATGGATGCAATTTCTCTTTCAGATTAATATCATGTAAAATTGTGTTTTGTTTATTCATAACGAATATATTAGCCAACAATATGACTTTTGTTTTGATTAACATATAAATTCAGCCGCTGGTCATTTTTAAAGTTTTGTAAAAAAAACTATTTCTTCATAACATACAAAATGTATAAAAATGACTGCTATTTTACAGTTCTTCACGCAGGGTATAATGTGATTTTTTTTATTTATCATAAGATATTTTTTGTTTGTTTCGTACGTAACTGCATGAACTTTTGGAACTACTTTACTAATTGAATGGACATAGTTTAAAATCAATAATGAGGTGACGAACGTTTTTCATTATAAATGACAAATTTATTACAGTATGTACATGGGTTCTCAATTAATGGAAGTTATAAAACATTTGCGATTAATTAATTAAAGGTATAAAGCGTTTTTAACCACCCATTTTCTGGGAACACATTAAGGGAATTCTGTATTTTTCCTCTTTTTGGGCGCCTTTACGTCACGGCACCAGTGATACAGGCAAAGAGAGAATTTTTTACCGCCCCACATTCTATCATTTGAAGAATTAATGATTAGAATATATATGGATTCGAAAATAATTCAAAAGTACGATACGCTCGCTTTTTTACAACCCGATACCTCCCAACTGGTCAAACAGTTTTCTAGACGTTTCCTTTTCTTAGAGCCATTACTTCTCTCCACAAGTTTCCAAAGTTTACTTTATATGATTTGTCCACAAGTGTGACCATCTATCATTTGGAGAACTACTCATCTGCATACGCAACACTATGACTTGGTACAAAAGAACTTATTTACAAAAATCGTTAATGTTGAAAGTTATTTGAGGTGAAAAAATACTTTAGTTTAATATATTTTTTAGTCTATATATTTGTTATACTTTTTTTTAGTATTTAATGTCGGTATAGAAGGGTTACTCTATTGACTTGAGTCATGACTAGTTTGAGACATGATTGTTTTCACTTGTATAAAGATTTAATTATCAATACTAACTAGAATTTATTCAAAAATTATCATGTTTATTTCAATTCCAACCACGTTTGATAATTTAACAAATACAATTTATTTGTACAACGATTTTGGTTGTGAGCATATTAGCCATGTAGTTCTGGTTCTTAATCATTACTAAATATAATATTTTTTAACAAAATGGCCACTAGGCTAACACGGCCACTAGAAAGTTACTAACTTTTCGAAATTTTCCCATGTGATGTCACGCCTGGCCGGAGAAGTATAAATACGCTAAGAACTACAGTCGATAGAGTGAGTCTGAGGGGGAATCGGTCTTTCTACAGAATCAGTTGTCTGTAGAGTCTGCTTTGTAGACCTATCAGGAATTATGGCCGACTGAATTTGTTGGAGAATTGGCCTGAAACTAGTGGGACTGTTATGGAGAGTCTGTCTTTGGAGGCTCTGGTGAGGAGATCGATCGGAGGATCGACTGAACGCTGTTGTCACTTGAAGAAGAGCGTTAAGGGGAAATTGCAAAGAAGCAACGTGTTTCTGTTGGGAATCTTCTAGTCTGCCTTCCAAGTGTAGAATATTACTACACAGGCTTTCCACAGTGAAGAGTAGTTAGTTAGTGAGCTGAATGTTGCTGAAGTAACTGCATTTAATGTGTGTCTTGTACCTGAATTCTTATTATAGAATTGTTCAAGCGCTGTGTTATATATATATATATATATATATTCCTTTTTAGTGCAGATTCTAAGAAAACATAATTAATTTGTACTTTTATCACACATAGTAGTTTTTGAAAACCGTGGTAGCAGAAAATGCTCTCTTAGCTGATTTTGAAGGAATTGATTTCACAGACCCAACCTATTTTTACTACATTTGATGAGTGAAATAAATACAATACTTGTTTTCTACTTTGTTCCAGTGAGAACACTTACTGGTTGAACAATGTAGGATCTAACTTTGAGAAGACCTTTTAGTCTAATTTTTTTTTACAATTCTGAAACATTTCTCTTCCAAAATTTTTGCGTTATTTTTTTCTGTGTATAGATAATACATTGGTCAGCAACCTCGTGTTCCTTGCAAAACACTGGTCATTGTTATTTTACTATTTTGAGATAACCATTATTTATTTGGTAAAGGTACAATATCAACAGTAACTTCAACTGCTCCTTTCTATCATTCTTTCTTCTCACTTTCTCCCAAAATTTATATGTAGTATTATTCCATCTGAACTACAATTTTATCTCTAGCTAATTATTTGATTCAGAGAGCATTCCATTTTCTAAATATGTTCCTTGTTTGTTTAAATCTGCAATAATGAAAGCAAATATTCTTTCAGCAGTTAGGAAAGTCGCGTTTTGTCTGCTTAGTTTTTCTAGACCAATTTCTACTGACTTCAAACTTGCTACGCCTGCGGCAGCAGTTTTAAATTCTAAATGATTGAAACTTTATAATTCTTTAACATCAATTAATTCCAAATAAACTACTAATTTTATGTCTCAAATGTTTTCAAGCATTGCCAACAAATTACTCCTCCGTGTTTTGGTGTCTAAACATATCATATTTTTGCAGTTTATCTCGGATTTAACACTTTTTTCTAAAATATTGTTCCAGAGAGCTGCTTTTCTGAATAATTTAACAATTCTGTTTTCATCTTTTTTACAGTTCCTTTTATATTAATCATATAATTTTTTTCTGCATTAGCAATATGAAACACAGTTCACTTTGTTTCCTCATGTTCTAATTCTAAATCTAACGCTATCTAAACTTCAATTACCTCTTAACTTTAATCAATATCTCTGTCATCTTCTTCGTATGATATATTTTCTGTCTCAACAGCGCTTTTTCTCCATTTTCTCATAAAGAAATCAATCACGGCCAGGTATAGAGCATGCGCAGAGCATAGGGGATTCTCAGATCTTTGTATAACTGAATTTTCTTAATGGAATTACTAATTTATTATTTAGCAATAAAAATATAACTAAGTATAATTTATTTTTCTAAGCGCCCCAAATTATCTTTTGCAGGGAAAAACAATTGTTGCCCCGCTACTGCTTTAAAAATTTCTGAATAAAAAAAAAACAACGTATTAATATGATTTGTGAAAATAAGGAGTGTCATGAGATATGTTAGTGCAATCTATAAGCCTAAAAACATTAAAACAAGAAACACATCAGTCATACATTTGAATCTAACTAATAATCACACACAAAAAAACATACAATATAAGTGCAAATGCTGTTTTTTTATTGCTTGATAAAATAATATATAATTATAAACCAGAAAAGTAGAGAAATAAATAAAATATCAAAATAATAGAAAAACTTTATTTATATCATTCAGAATAAAATCATTCAGACAATGATAAATTCATTTTATTTAGATCTATGGAGGGCCTTATAATTTTTTAAAAAACATTCAACCCAGAATTTAAGGGGTATTTTTCATTTTATACTTCTTATTTTAATCTGATTAAAACTAATATAACTACTTCTGAAACAGATTTCCCCAGATATTAACTAAATTTGTTGATAATAATTTATCAGTAATATATTTGAAAAGATAGGTAATTACTTTTTTCCAATTAATACATTTCCTTTCTCTAATAGCATTTGACGTTTAAATATATGTAGAATATTATATAATAGGTTTTTTATATTTTGAAATGTCAAATTGGTTTACATGTATTTATATTTTTAAAATAAATTAAATAAAATCTGTCTTACATATGCAAATGTTAAGAATTTCTGTATTTTTACACATTTTATTCCTGAAGACAAAAGCATTATTATTTCACATAAATTAACATTCAGTTATAAAAATAAATGAAATAAAAAGTTTTATATAAAAGTTTAGTGTCGTATCATTTGAACTTCTTGTGATTGTAATTAAATGGTATTTTTTTATATATCTATGACTATCCATACATATATTAATTTGGTAATTCACAATTATATGAAGTTAACCAGTTTGATGAAAATAGATGCAGTACAAAGACTGAATGTAACTTTTTACATCCTAACAGGAAAAAAATGTGTTATTATTAATATATTCTTTGTCCTTAGATTTTTAATTTCATCGTTTAACGTTTTGTTAATATCTTACATACTGATGTCATATTGATAGAATATAAATTTATTTATATTTTGATTTATTTTTCATTTATTAAATTTTTCAAATATTTATTTAGTTTTCTTTTTCTGCCTTTAGATAAATATCAAATTGATTTGGTGAAACTTTCTGCATTTTAAATAATTCTTTGTTGAATAGTTCACAAATGAAAACTATGAGTCTTAATATGATTAATCTATTAATTGCCCGCACGCACGCACGCACACACACACACACACATATATATATATATATGTACGTATGTACCAGCTAAATATATATGTGAATTTTCTTTCAAAAACTTCACATATTACTTTTGTAATTTAAACAAAGAAGCTTTCTTAAATCATGCAAAACACATTATATACATATCAATGAACAAAATTAAAGATTATTTCATTATTTAAACTCTTTGTTGTAAAAATACACATGAGTTAAACAAACATTATAAATGAAACACAGAAAATGAACCAGATTGTTAATTGTCTTTTATCCCATATGGGCTTTCTAATTTGTGATTGTGGATAGTCCTGAGTAGCTCTTGTATCCAGATACCAATGCTAAGGTATATGATTTTTCCAACTAATAATACAATGAAATGCAATTTTCTCTAAAAAAATGCTTCGTCATAAATATTTACCTTATTGAGCCTAAGAAGGTTCTGAAATTTCATTCACATGAGAAATATTGCTAAAAATATTCGAAGAAATTTCTTTAACCAAAACTTTATTCAAAGCTTTGAGGGCACAACAAGAATGATAAATGTGATTGTAAATTCCCCTGAGGAAGATTTCTCCGACTGAAAATGACTGAGTTCCATTCTCAAAAGGGGATTCTCAAATTTCTTTCATTCACACCTCTGCGTTTTCTCTATTCTTAGAGCTTCTTCAAATCACTGACATAATATTCCTTCCACAAGAAATTTTTTTCCGATTTCATCTGAATATTCTCTTTAGAATTTTTTTTTGATGACTTGTCAATTGCGGATTAAAGAACGAACACATTTTACTGTATTTATTAAGATTTTGGAATAAAAATAAAATGCAACTGCCTGAATTTAAAAACGAGAATATATGTTCTTTCCTTTATTTTATATTTTATGCATTGTTCCTTAATTATTAAGGGACTAAAATGTTTTATTCACTTATATTTTAGCACTTAAAATTGACATGGTTGTCTTCCGTGGAATTTTTGATTAAAAGAAATGTCAATTCGAAAGAGGTTACAATGCTTCAGTACTTAAGGTTTAGGGAAAAGTATAGTACTTAAATTATATAATTACTAAAACAGTGAAAACTCGTTTTTTAATATATTTTTGTATGTAACTTCTTTACTGTCATAATCAAGAATTTTTACTTATTCAGTTTTCTTTTTGTTAGAAGTTTTTTTTACACAAACTAAATTATTTTCATATCTGATATTTTTAATTCTAAAAATAATTTGCAAGATTTTTACAAGCTTATTACATTAATAAACAAAAACTAACTTTTTATTCATTTTTTTCTCTTTCATTTTCATATACTCTTGAGTACATGAAAAAGATAATAAAAATTTATAGTTGATTCTTATCTTTGTTAAATGAAGGATATATATTTATTGGTTAGTACAAAATCCGTCTAGGAGATTGTACAATGAAATATCATATTTATTCGCAGGATAATTACACACATTTTGCACAGAAAAGCACGTTCCATTCTTATATCTAAGTACAACAGTATTTATTCTTACGTTAATAGTGTTGTTTTCTTTATTGTACCATTTGTACATTGTAGTTTTGTTTATTGTACTTTTTGTATATTTTTGCTTTGTTTATCATATTTTTTAAAGATTGTTATTTGTATATTATATTTTTTGCGCATTGTTTCGTTTACTGTGTTTTTTGTATAATGTTTTATTAATGTCGTATCCGTTTTACGTATACATTATTGGTTCGCTCATAAGAAACCAACAGTAATTAGCAAAGAATACTGTATTTTTACAATTACTATCGAGACACTATTGTTGATATCGGTAAGTGAAATCGATCAGTATATATAATTTCAGCTGATTGGTTCCATAATATCTGGAAAAAGTCCAAATGATATAGTACGAAATAAAGTTTTTGCGATTTATTACAACTCCAGTTGTTAAACTTTCTCCTAATAGTTTGTAGCTTTGTCATTTAATATAAGATGTTCAGTAACGTCCTTCAATGAAAGCAATGTGGCTCTTTTCCATTTCCGTTCGAAAAATTTCAAAAGTCTCTTATAAATACATCTTCCTTTATTTTAGCAACCAATATTTAAGGAAGCAGGTGTCGCATACACGCAAATACTATACCATCTCGATAAAAAACTTTAACGAAAATTTTTATCAATCCCAGCTTGATGGGAGTCAACAGGAGAATTATGCCCATTGATGCTACTTTATGATATTTCCAAATGAATATTAACTACTTTCAAGTCAGCACACGTTTTTCACTTAAAATGATTTTTTTTACATACGTAATACATTACTTAAGGTACCAAAAGTTTCTTTTTTTTCTGAAGAATATCCAATGAAAATGGAGTTAATTTTATTTCCAATAAGGAGGAAAACTGCTTGTAAGCTCACCTTAGAAACATCAATATAAAATCGCCAATCCTATGACCCATGAAGCAAATCTAAAGATACCAAATGGTTTCGAATGTCGTCTTAAAAGCATATTTTACTATTTTCCGTAAAATCTATTGAAGTCTATAAGTCCAGCTTTGTAAAAGGAAACACGTACATTATTAGTTAATATATTCCTCTCTTGAAGCTTTGATCCTAGCATTTCAACTTTATTCTTACCTCATCCCCAAATCACACACAAGATCATTTAACTCTGATTTTTGAATTGCTTGTCTGTCTCTATGCGTGGTATTTAATTCCTTGTTCGATAGTTTTGCTTGTAATTTAACAATGCCTGCTCCAAATGCTTCTATTATGGGATGCAATCCGTATCTGTTTCATTCTCAAGATTGTTATGTTATATTCATTTTTCATTAACTAATGATTATTTAACGGGAATCTGTGGTATGTATTGGTTATATTACAAAATCAATTCTGCGATACAAAACATATTTCTGCTTCTTAGAATTATTTTTTTTTACTATTGGAGTCATATAAAAATAGCAATCCTCTAAATGATCTCTAGATTCATTCAAGATCTTTCGTAAATCAAAATGATTTGAAGTCTATTTTCATTTAATCAACTCTTAAAGTCGTGTAGAACAAAATAAACAATAAAATTGTGACTTACAATTTAAGCTTTTCTCGCATTCCATATAATATTGATATGCCCTTTTAAATAAAATCATACTTCTTCTACTAATTACACTTACAAATTCTGCAAAACTATAGCAAAAACTAGCATTAGAATGAAAGTTCTTATGATATATTTTAAATGTGTTTGTTATATGAAAACATATCAGATATTTATTACAAATGAGTAGTACAATCAATATCATGTCATACTATCAGACGAATCTCACCTTATCGGCCCCTAGATGTATCATATCAATCACTTCTAGGTCATGTGGAATATTTTGACACATATATCTAGTAAACGAGAACAAACTTTACTTTCTAATGAATACTTTATAAATTCATAAATACAGATGGTTACTTAAAAAATGGAAATTTCCCAAGAAACAATTTCTTGTTTATCATTGTTGTAAGTAAAGTACCGAGAAATTTTGATAACAGAGTGGGATATTTCATTTATATTTAGAAATTTCATTTCATAAAAAATATTGAATTATAAATTAATTTATAGGAATGATTTTTTATAAACTTCATTGTATAGCTTAAAAATCTTAGGAAATTTTATTTAATATTTATAATATTAGTTACGTTTTCCAATAACATCTCATGTAATTTTAGTATTACACATATCTTTTTTGTTTTGGTGATGGATCATAAGATTTTGGAAGGAATCACATAGAGAAAAAGAGATAAAGCCACTTAAATTAACTATTCGTAAATATTGTTATATATATATATTTTAGAATCTGAAATGTATATATATATATATATATATATTTATAAAGACAGCCACTTATTTGAATTTATTTGAAGCTCATTTAAATTAATCTCTGAAGGAGATTAATTTAAATAAGCTTACATAAAACTGAGTTTCCATTCAATCATAATATATAAGATCACAATTCTGATTAAAATGATATCCTAAAAAGTATTTAAAACAAATAATACAAATTCTATTGCTCACACTTTTAATTATTTTGTTAAAAATTTAATTTAATTCCTAATTATTTCAGTTAGGCATTTGAACAAATATTATTATTCTTATAAAAGAAAGAAACCAAGTACAAAAATTTTTACTGAGCTATTGAACCAAAGGAAGAAAATTAGGAAAGAAAAACACACAAGCCTTACTCAAATCGAGTTAAGCGATACAAGGGAGAAGAAAAATAAATGCACCCTAAAATTAATAATTGTCAGTTATCAAACAGAGAAAGAGAAGGAATTTACAAGAAAAAAAATCGATAAATTATTTCTATCTATCACTGTTTCCGTACATTTTCCATCTTAAAAGAAGATTCACTAATTAAATAATTAGATAAATCTCACAATTACAATGTTTACGCAAGAATTTTTTCCAGACTTACATTTTTTGGTAAAACTGCCTCAGGTATCCGACACAGTGTTAAATGTGTTTTCATTATGTAGGAAATATCTATATAAGTAGGAATTGGCATCGGCAGTTTAATTACAGATACTTGATCAAACAATGAACAAAAATAAAAGGAAAAAAAAAGTCAGAATTTTTATCAAATATAAAAAAAGTGTACACACTAGACATAGTTTTTAAGTACTTTTTCTTTGAAAAGGAAATATTTTAACGCTTTTCTGTTCTAATGTTTAAATTTCTTCATCATTTTTTCCCTTTTCTTTTTTTCCCGAGATGACAAGAGTATAAAACTATTTCCTTTATTTTCTCTTTAACAATTTTTTTAAAACTTTTTCTCCATATGCATCATTATTCTTCGTATTTTTTTATCTCAAAGGAATTACTTTAAAAATATATCAAAACCTACTTTAATTTTCAATTTCTCGAACAACGTTCTCTTAATAGGTAGGAAATGAATATTCATAACTAATGCAAATATTACGTATAGAAGGTAACTAAATGTTTACATACATTTTTTTTTGCTTTTTATGCTTCTTATGGAAAATTGTAGACAATTATCTCGACACGGGAGAGTAATAATATAATTTGGATTTCTTAAAAAAAAATAGGTAATATAATTTATTTTGTAGAAATGAATGCCTTTTTGAGAAACGTAATTTCAATAAAACTAAAGCTCTTTAATTCGAGGGAAGGGTAAATAACCAATCATTATGTTTATTATGGTAACTTGTTCTTGATTAAATTGTGAACGAATGTTTCAATAACTTTAGCAATTCTGATTAAGATATCCGCATTGTTTCTGTACGTTATAAAATTCCTTAACGGACACAGATCTAAAAATATCTGATAAATATAAGCTTAAGAAATATTTTGATAAGTTTATTCTGAAAAAAATGGCTATTGTTTAGAACAGCTAAAAGTAAGAAATAAAATAAAATTACACTATCTTAATAAATTAAGATGTTTCAAACATTATACTTTAAATTTAAATTAAAGCATAAGCCAATTCTCTGAAAATTATTACTTTGTAAATGAACAATAATATTTTAGTTTATTGTACTGTATTTATTCTCTGAAAATTACTGCTTTCAAAATTAGTTACATTATGTAAATTACAATGTACTGAAAATTAGGACATATTTCTTTAAGAAAATGAAGTACCATTTTGTCTAAATTTTATATTTATGTACCTATATTCAACATTGAATTTTAAAAATAAAAAAAAAGGTTTGCAAAATATAATTTTTTGATATTGTAGTACAATAACTTAATTACAATTCTAATCCAGATACATATTTCCTAGAAATAAAATATTAGAAACGTGTGCTTCACATTGTAAATAATTTACACAGAAATATTTTAAAACATCACAAAATATTTATTTTAAAATGTTAGTTGAATTATATTTCATTTTCTTTAAATTAATTGATCACTTACTTATGTCACAAGAAGCATTTTCCAGAAAAAATTCAATTTAACTAAATTTATTCCCTAGAATTAATTTATGAAATCTCGATTCAAAAGAAAACCATAACACTTCACTACACCGTATAGAAACAGGATAGTAGGATGTATTGATAGCTCCCATCAGCCCGAAACTTGAAGTAAAAGTAGTTAATCCTCCCTCTCTATGGACCGCACATCCTCTGTTCATTGCTTATCAACATATAAAATTCGCCATAGGCAAAATAGAACAAACTTGTGTAATTATTAGCACTAAAATATGAGAGATTGCTTTTTTTTAAAAAAAAAAATAGGCTACCAAGGGAGCGTCTGCTTTACTTCAAATCTGTCTGGAATTGATCTCTTAGTGGTAAACCAATCTTACTTTGTTAAATAGCTGTTAAACCAGATAAATTTAATTCAAATAGTACATGTGTATTCTTAGAGAAATACCATTTAGTTCCCGAAAGACTTTTTAACTTTAGGGTTTTCAACATCGTTTTTTTCCCCTTCGAAATCCTTTCAGTAGAACGCTGCTTCTAGTCTTTGTGTTTTTAATATCTTACAAAATCTTTGTGTCACAGTAATAACATACTATACGTATGTTATTACTGTGCTTTCCAACGAAAACTGAATCTTACGTATTCGATGAAAGATTAGAGACTGTTTTGCGGAAAATTCGACTGAGTACTAAGGATAATGATTAGACAACTTGTATCATGAATATTTTAACTGTATAAGGAATTTATTATTATTTTTTTGCTACTTTGAGTCTAATACTAAGAATAATTTTGAAGGCGCAATAATAGATAAAACATAATTGTGCCGACCTTATAATAATAAATAAATGAATTGATAACAATTAAATTTTTATTTCTTGGTAACTTGAAAAGTGTAAAGTCAATAAGAGTGTGATAAACAAACTAATATAACCATACACTAATACGATCATTAACATGCTCAATATTCTTGTTCAAAGATATCGACAAAATTTTAATTAATTTCTTCAGTCTGTAACTTGGATGTTGTATTTAATAAAATTGGATTTAGGGAATCACACACATGCAACAGTATAAGGGACTTTTAAAGTGAGGATTGCCGATATAATAATTTTATTAGCTTTTGAATTAATGCACTTAGCTATGCAAATACAACAGAGAAGATATTAACGACACACCTCGATACTTAGAATCTTGGTTTTTTGACAAAGTAGATAACCGAGATGATATTAACATTTCTTAACTTCCAAACTACACCATTGTTGCTTTGTGTAACTTAATGTGCTGTAGCCTCCATCATTCCTCTAGATGATACTTGGCAGGAATTTGATTAGTTTCGAATGAATTTCAACATCATCCGAAACAATCCATTAATAATAAAATCTGTCGGTATTATATTAAGAGAAGTCGGTAAAGAAATAATGCACCATTTAATTATATTCGATGTTTATAAATAAATTATTGCATATAGAAAATAAAAGCAATAAAATAGAACAACTGCCCATTTCTTTTCATCTACAAGCATTTTTTCCCTTTACATTCACTATTCAAATATCATCATATTTAGAAAAATCCCGTTTCTTTCCTAATCGTAATATCTGATTTTTTTTAAAAGAAGCTTTTCAAATGAATGATTGGAAAAGAAATATTTGAGAGCATTGCGGTATCTTTTTAAATGTCTGTGAAATGGAGTAGATAACTACGTTTTTACCGTTTCAAGATCTTTTTTTTTCATTACAAATCTTAAAATATCTAAGACACGACCTAAAAACTGAAAGACGTGAAATTTGCATGCGAAAAGAAATAAAAAGAATCAATATAATTTAGATAGAGAAAAACTAAAGATTCTATAAACCCTCATTTGTTTATGAGTATATATTTTGTGAATTTCATATTTTATTAACTCCCGTCGGTATGTAGTATTTGTGATATTTTACTTTTATTGGTGTTTGAAAAATAAAATAACGATTCAAGACACATTTGAAATTGATACTCAAACATTATATTGACGCTAAGCACTACAATAGAACTTTTTTGATAAAGTTTCAAATTTAAATAAAACATACATATTTCTAGCAAAATTTTTTAAAGATAAAGTTTAGTTAAGGAAGTTTAAAGTTTAGAAAGTGTTTAGAAAAAGTTTAGCAAGTTTAATTACTTAACATGAATAAAATTTTAATTCCTCAATAGGTTTCGTCATACATAGTTGAAACAAAATTTCAATACAATAGACTTCAATTTTAAAGTATGATATATTTAAATGTTGAATATGTTCCTATGACAATTTTTGGAACAAAGGAATATTAGTCGGCAAATGAAATATATTTGTTTTTTAGGTCATAAATAAATTGCATAACTAATGGTTCAGAAATTAAAAAAAAAATATGCAGAATATTAATATAGTACCTTAAACAAGAAAGGTAAATAACAATTTAGTATTAACAAATTACTGATTTTCAAAATACTCATATTCAAGTAAAATTTTTTAAATTCCTCTAAGAATGCTCTTTATTTTATGCAGTTCTAAAAGTGATTATTTCATGTAAACATCAAGGAAGGGTCATGAGTTTCTTATAGGATTGAAAAGTTTTGGTTTGAAATGTGAGATGGAGAAAAAAAAATTGTAGTTTGATAAAGTGAATAGAACTGTTTAACTAATTCTCTATTGAAGTGCCAGAAATACGCCATTTATATGTAATGAAATCATGAAAGATGGAGGCATTTTTACTTTAAAAAAATAATTATCTGCGTGAAATATAGCATAGAGGGGTATTTGCTGGTATCATCATTTCGATATATTTTCAAAGTTTTTGTAATTTTCAAAGTTGTATTTAAAGTTGTAGAGACTCGATTTTAGAGGAAAGTACTTATTTCTATAATCAAGATGTCTTAAATATTGTAAAATATTTGGAAGAACGGATAACATTTATGAATGCTCATAAATAATAGTCATAATTCCTGATTATTATTTAATTTCGTCTTAATTCTAAAGAAAACATTTTTCGTAATAATTTGCTTTCATTTCAAATATGCTTTATCCAGATTTAATTTATACACAAGTGTTGATGTAGCTTTATGTTCTGGTTTCGGATTAAGTGTACAAGGTTTAGATGGTTAAAATAATATTGAATGTATATTTTGTTCTGATAAACTTGTTAAAATACCACTTCATGCTTATATATACAAATAGTTTATATATTGTTCTTATAAAGAATTCTGTAGATGTATGTCATGTATATTCAAACATATGACACTCTGATGATCAGATATATAATTCTCCCTGTATTCTTAGTCAATTATGATTTAAAATGTACCTAAAATAATATCTTATTATTAAATAATCAATATAAGATATTGTTTGTTACAAATAATTTTAAGATAGTTAAAATTTACTTCTAAGGATTGAGAGGGATTCGGATAATATATCCAAACTATCATTTATAAGCTATTTTTATTTAAAACAAATTTAGTTTTTGCTGCGTAGGTGAATTTCCTTTTGTATTTTCCATTCGAGAAAAGTTATGTATGTTCTCCTTGGAAATGATGTCAGTTGAGAGATATTTATGAAACATTTAAGATGAAATTACTTTACCAAATACTCTATTCAAAGGACTGAGGGCATAACTAGTATTACAAGTGAAATAGTTAACTCCATAAATGATTTCTCTAACTTATGATGATGACTAAGTTTCATTCTAAAGAAAAGCATTCGAATTTCCTTCAATCACAATCTAGCCTTATTTCGAATCTTTTAATTCATTCAAATTCCTGTCTTAAAATTGTTTTCACAAGAGATTCCTTTTAAGTTTATTATCAAATTTGTCTAAAAATTCACTTCTAATAATCAAAGTTTACGATGAAGAAAATTATTAGAATTTAACAATTTTTTTTGAACAACCGGTGAAAGAATAAAAAATGCATTTAAACTGAAAATGAATTGTTTTCATTTTTGTCTTATAAATTATAACGGTAATGAAAAAAAAGTTATGAACCATTATTGTAAATCTGAGCGATAAGTTTAGAATTAATATATATATATATATATATATATATATATATATATATATATATATATATATACTTTCCTCTGTAATGCACCATGAAATAT
>BMAW01068347.1:36493-47291 GCA_019974015.1 Nephila pilipes
TTGTCTTGCTTTATATTTGCGCTTCGTTATAAAAACAATAAATAGTGTTATATATGCAGCATCATACGAGTATTTTTATTGTGTACTATAAAAAACGAATTGTAAAAAAAAACGAATTCAGTTTTCTGTATTTAACGGTATAAATATTTACCTCAAATGCATTTCTGAAATACCTTGTGTTGGTGCTTAAAGCAGAAAAAACTTTTATTAGATGCATTGTTCATATCAATAATCTGCTACATCAATGTCTATTATATTCTTAAGAATGATTCCATATATATATTTGTTTGTATAACAGGAAATTTGATAAATCGAATAAAAAGTATAAAAATAAAAGCGACGCAAAAAAAGGAAATGCGTGGCTACTTAACATAGAAAAGCAATGCCAATTTTTCATATAGTTATGAAATAATCTAAATATTTTTGAAATATTTCTAATACGAGTTTAAATTATTTAAATATATATATGTTGAATTTAAATGGGAAATCTAAATAAATAGAAGTATTTATTAATAAAAAAATTATTAGTAATATACAGAAAATATATTTCAATTTATAGATTTCCTCTGAGACTGAAATTGAGCTGAAAGTAAGAAATTTGAATATTGTATTAGATTACTTTAAAAAAGTTAATTACTTAATTAAATGATTAATCTTATCTAAAGATCACTGAGTGATTTTAAATTAATTTGCTGTTTAATAATATTAATAATTATAATGAGGCTTAACTTTGTACTTTAAAGCGAAATAATTTTAAGAAAATTGAAAGATAATTGAAATTCCTTTTTTAATTTTTATTTTCAAATATTCATCACCCTGAAATAAAACGATATTAATCTAATGAAATCGTTAGAATATATATATATATATATATATATATTCTAAGAATTTCATTTATTTAAAAGTTTGGATTTGAATGACTTACAACGATGTATATATAATATATAAGAATGTGAAAAAGTTTTGTATACATGTATATTTGTTTGTTTGCATTTCAATTTACCTTAAGAAATTATTTCGATAGTTTTTGTTTGTTGCAGATAATAAGGAAATAAGTAATCATAAAATGTAATTTCATTCCCTTGACAAAAATTTCAAAAAAAAAAAAAAAAAAAAAAAAAAAAACTGATCTTATTTATTTCCTTCTGTTATGTAGCCAAAACTGAAAACTACTCTTCATATGTTTTTTCATACTTTTTCTGTTACAAATCTAATGAACAGTAAGAAACACTTCATAAATTTCCGTGAAAACAAACAGCATTGATTTAGTTTTGGAAAGTGTAAGTAAACTCAATATTTGGATTGTATAAGATGCCTGTAAGTAATTTAATCTTGAGAAAAAAAGAAGAAACTGATACTTTTATAATAATCTGAAACAAATTTGGTTTTTTGATGCAACTTCTACGAGAAAAATCTTAGTCTGATTTTTATGCGAAGCATTCCATTGTTTCATTATAAGTTTTCAGCGCATATAAATCTAAAATTGAAAAATGGAAATAATATTCATTTCATATTTATTCCATTGATAACAAAACGTCATTTGTTCGTTCATCAGAACCTATTTATCATGCAATACTTTCTTTAAAGGAAGAAATAAACTGCTCTAAAAAAAACTAAAACTAAAAACTAAAAAGAAGAAATAACTCTCAAGAAAATACGAAATTTGATTCTGTGTAAAAATAATTTTCTAATGTTAGAAGATTATATGTTGAAAATATTTCCATTCATTTTTAATTATCACTCATCTCAAAGAGAAATTAATTTTAAAAAAATGCATGAAACATTTTGATTTTTATAAATATTATAACATAGAAAATAAAGTATTTGATTTACAATAAGAATAAAAAAGAATAGTATTGTGATGAGTTACACAATATTGTGCAAATTTACAAAAGTGTTATGTAAATGTAAAAGTTGATCTTGACTATTAGATACAACTGTAGAAAATATTTTGTTAAAAATTTATAAAATCACGTTGCATTGAGACATATATGAAGTGAGAAGTAAAGTAATACATTAATAATATTAAAAATATAATTAATTATGAATGGGAAAATATGAATAAAATGGTCAAAAAATTGCTTAAAAATATGGTTTTAGAAATAAATTAAATTAAGTATGTAAATCTCTGGTAGTCATTAATTCTTAATGGCCTATGTCAGTTTAAATTTGGTACGTAAAGTTTTGTTTGCTTAAAATTTGATCAAATTTATTTTCATGGCTTACTCGAACTTTTTTTCTTCAGATAGCAGAGATTTATGTGTTCAATATTTATGAAAATAAAATCTAGAGTAATGTTTATTGTATAAAATAACAATTTATATTTTAATTTTTGAATTCTAATTATTTTGTAAAAAATTACAAATTGTATGTAAAAATTCATTGATAGCCCAAAACAATATTTTAATTGCAAGTTCATTTACATGTTCTAAAGACTTAAATTACATGTTATAAGAAATAGAAGAGGAATTGTGTTATTTTCTATTCATTTACTTATATAAATATAGGGGAATATAAACGCGAAATGTAATGAACTTTCATTGTTTACTTAGTAATTAGTTTGAAAAACAACGTTAACTAAATGCATGGATTTGACATTTTAAGATTAAAATGTTTTATGAAAACTGGAATATCTTCTTCAAAATAATTGAAGCTATATTAATGAGGAAAACTTATATTTATTACAGTATTGAAATTTAAAGGAAATGTGTTTCAATTTTTTGAAATGTAAGTAAATAATGACTGAGCGAGTAATATTACTAAATAATTTACCTCATTCACAATATCTATGTTTATTTTTAATATTGTTAATGTATACTACTATATTGTTTAAAATAAATCATTTGGGGGTACTTAAAGTAAACTTAAATCATGTTACTGAAAATCGTTACCATAGCTATGTGAATAATAATGATAACTAAATGAAATGAGTAGTGATATTTAATTAACGTATATGGCAGATATCTTCTAAGTAAGTTCTTCTAGCAGATATTTCCAATGTGGTGCTACTGTCACGATGCGATCGGTGAGAATTTGGTTCATTATCAAGGCAGGGATGACATTAGTATACAGTACTGCGCTGTTTAATTTCCGTTCTACGTAGTTTATAATGTCGAAAAATCCAAGGCGCCAGTAGCTTGTGAAATCAAGCCGTCATTTCGTTTTTTTGAATGGCAAATAAACTAAACCGTTTTAAATTCACCATCAAAATGAAATTATTTATGAAAAGAAAAATCAATTAGTGATACTACCCCAAAGAGATGGGTGCTTGTTTTTAATGAAGGATGCAGAAATAAGAATGATGATGAACATATCAGGCAACCTTTATTTTCTGAATAACGATATGTTGCACGCAGTTAAAGAGAAGATTATAAAGAACTGACTTGCTTGTTAGGTTCCTAAGATGCTTGCGGAGCAACATAAAATAAAAGATCAGGACATCGCAGCAGTTTCTTTGACATGATTTGGAGATGAAGAGGATATTCTCCTGAAGTGTACAGTCATTGTAGATGAGACATGAGTATCATATGTAACTCATAAAGATGAAAAAATCTATTGAGTGGAAGCAGATTTCATCTCCATCGAACAAATTTTACTCACAAACAATTCATGTGCGCAGTTTTCTGGAACAGAAAAGGCTCTTTTCTTGTGGAATTTTTGCTCAAGGCTCAACTGTAAACTCAAAGTCTATTGGGATACGCTTACAAATTGCGTTGTGCGATCTTGAATAAGTGACGTGGGATGCGTACCAGCGATAATTTTTTTCTGCATGACAATGTGTGCCGCGGCAGACGCATTTCGTTTTCATGGTAAGATCTCATCAGAACATTCACCAGGAAACAGTTTGATCTCGCATCCCGTAGCTTTGACTTTGCACTTAGAGATTTTCACCCTTTCCAGAGTCTGAAATCCTTCCTTTGTGGCCAACGATTCAAAGATGTTAATTAGATAAAAGCAACTAATATGTTGTTATAATTACAAACAGTGCATTTTTACGAGGAATATATACAACACCTGATAAGCTGCAATGAAAAGTACTTCACTAATTATAGAAACTATGTCAAAACATAATTTGAATTTGTACTTTTTACAGCAATCAAAATATTTCGAAACTATTTTCAATGCTTTTAATATAGTAATGGAAATTTGTGGATATCTCATGTATAATTAACATCTATAATGCAATTCAATTATTATTTAATGTTCATGATTTTTCTAAGAAATTTCTGAGGATATTTGCTTTAGTTAAATGTTCTATATATTTTACCATTTGAAGTTAAAACCAATTTTGCTTTTACGTATTATGTAAAAAAATAATGCAAACAATATGAATAAGGCGTTGATGTTTCCTAAAAAATGTTGAAATAAAAGAATAATGACTAAAAGAATTAAGAATTCCCTTATTTCAGATATATCCTTTGGAATAATGTCAGTCATGTTATGATGAAAGTTGCTATATACTGTATACTTCTGGACATATATTAGTTTTTTTTTATGTAACTTTTTTTTTTGTATAAAAAAATTGATCAACTTTGATGTAATTAATTATATTACATTTTGTTTTCTCAACTACATAGCTTTTAGTGTGGCTGGTTTGATTTATAGTCTCTATAGAATTGATTGGGAAATATTGGCGAAAGAAGATGGATTAGGTTTGAGGATGAGAATGAGTGCTCATACTTTACTTTTTAAATCTTCCACTGCAACTGCATGATGAATTTTCTGAACAATTTGATTTAATACTACGCTTACTTTATTAATTTTAGCCAAAGTTAACAATGGCACTCTCGATTTTAACCATTACACTACCACATGTCATTCAAATATTTAGTGTTCAAGTGTGAAAAATAATTGTTTCCTTAAATCGACTATCTCAGTTAAAAGAGAGCATTCTGAAAATTCTGTATTAATTCAGCGAAATCCACATTCCGTTTATTAAAATGAAATTTTTTTCTTTTTACTTCTGACACCCGCAATTCTTTTCCAAGTTATTGGCTGAAATATCTTTATATTAGGTCAAAAAGTAAAAAAGAAATATCGAAATCAGAAAGAATAACTTCGGTGAGTTTTAAAGTAAAAGCTTTTGTGAATACATTATTACGAAGTAAACCTATTATTTTTAAAGTAAGCTGTTTTGTATCTTATTTTAAATTGTTTAATTTATATTTCAACATTTTAATAATAATTAATATTTCAACATTTATTTCGCGTTTCTTTTATCAGAACTCGTACGAAGATCTTTAAAATTCTTTAATTTATTAAGTAGAAAGAAATATAGAACTGCTGTAATAAAGACAAAGAATATTGATTTGTGTTTAGCGATATACGAAAAATGGTTAATTTTTAACTGATTGTAATTAGTGCGTAGTATAATTTTTTTTATAAGAATCTGAGATTTTTTATCATTTGCACTAATGAGTGACCACTGAAATATACATAACGATTCAAAAATATGAATCATTAGTCAAAACTGTGTTATCTATAGAGAAAATTAGAATACTGGGTAAGGTATTGGTGTATCTGCTTTTCTTATCTCAATGCCATTTATATTCAATAATATTAATTATTTAAACGAGAAAAAAACATGCAATAACAATAACATTTTATTTTTCAATCCTTGTTAACACAAATTATTTCACACCAATGGATATTTAAACTTATAATCTGTTGCTACTAATTCTATTTTACGTAAAAATATTCTTTAAATATATATATATATATATATATATATATATATATGAAGGAATAAAAAGATTAATATTTTACAAGAATTTCCTCAGGTACGTTTTACATTTTATATCAAAATAAAACAAAATTGCTTATTTCAGTTTCATTGCAACACTTATTTTCACAAATTTAAATACCAGATTTATATATCTGTTTCTTATTTTAACCTCCTTAGCTGGATATTTCATAAAAATACATTGCTTAATACAGGATTTTATAAAAACTTAAGCTAAAGGCTTATTTGTTCACATACGTAAAATTTTATTATGGCGAAAAAACTTAGATATTTGATTTAATCTCAAAAATTTGCAGAATCATGAATTGAACTCAAAATTCAAGATCAATAGATTTGTTATCCAACTCTTTGGCTTTCGCCTAATTATTGGAACATTGAAGGAAAACAGAATGTTTGGTTTTATCGATAGGATTAATCGAAGAGAAGCTGGTGTCACACACAGATAAGATGACACGTCACATAGGTTGAAAGTATCATTCGCAGCTGCCATTGATTTAGTCCTAGATTCTGAAGTAAAAAGAAACAAATAGATCTATAGATCGAATAATCAATTTTTATAACGATTATTTCTCGAATAAATATATCGAACCTTAAGATATGTAGGGTTTTGAGAAACTTAAATTAAACGCTGCATGTTCTCTTAAATTTATTACATTAATTGACAAAATGTTTCACCTTTGTACGATTCATTTCACGGATATACGTATTTTATTTGAGAAACATATTTTCTTCAGAGGAAAACAAGGCATTTTAAATTATCTTAAGATGCTTCAAATATTGAATTTAGTCTGTCTTAAAATACCTAGAGTTAAATAATTTTTAATTCTTGTTCATATTAGTATTTAAAAAAATTGATTTTAGATGTATATTCGTTAATATATTAGATATTTAATTAATACGTTTAAAGTATGAGCTAAAGAGAATAATGTAACAATATGTAATGGTTTAATTTGTGTCAGTTGTGTTATGGAAATAATACCAAATGGAAATAATTATTATTCAGATAACTCTATAGTTAAATTTTGAAACGTAGTATTTTTAATCCTTTCACGAGAGTATTACAAAAGTAAATTTGGGTGATGGACATTAGAATTTTGAGCAACGTTCCTTTGATGAAGATTGTACTCGTAAAGTTATTTTTTTTCCATACTGCTTTTAATGTTTCCTAAATCTTGAACTATATATAAAATAAGATTTTGTTGAAAATGGAATTACGTAGTAACTAGATTGTGATATAATCAATAATTACATCATCAAACATGTTACATTATCGAATATGTAAGCATTTTTGGTGAATTGTGAGTGATGCGATCCTAGAATATGTATGTAAATGTCAAGTAATTACTTTTCAGTGAAAATAATATACTTGTTTTGTATGTTAATGCATTTTCAAATTAAAACTGTGTGATGTTAATCTTTAGTACTCAGGACTTATGATATATTATTATTTTTAATTTCTCTAGTCTTGTCAAAGGCTAGACAGTGTTCATCAGATAATTTATAGAAATATATGAAATGGAATGTCTGTTGGTCCAAAATCTAAGAACACACGAGGGTAGAGCTCTGACATAGTTCATGTTTGCATCGCAATTTTGAGCCATTGCTGGAATTTCCCTTAAACCTACACCTGAACCTTCCTCTCAATCTCTACATTTTAATCCAAGTCAAACCAGCGTAAAGGCTTCGAGTCCAAAACATTTAAGGTGAATCAAACTCTCAATAGGAAAACTATGCACATACTTTGCTATAAATTAAAATAAATTAGAAAAGTAGAAAATAGAAGGAATAAAGATATCTTTACCTAAGAGAAACACGAAGAATCACTCTCGAAATTTGTTTCATAGGTAAAAACAATAAAATGTTTAATCATAGACTGTAGAAAATTCAAGAAGTAAAAAATGAAAAAAAAAGTTGATATAAATTTGCATACAAAAATGAAACTTATTCATATTTACATATACTAGAAGACACAAAGAACACATAAGACACTCAAAATAATATATTCAATACCTTAGAGAGCATTTTTCGCCTTTGAATGTAAAATAATTATCTAATTTTGTGTTATCTCTTGTATTTGAATATTCACTTATTTTTTTTTATTTCACTAGTAAATATTATCTTGATCGAATAGGAATATTACGTTCTAGAATAATTACCATTGTGACTTACCAGTCTCTCAAAGTCTTACAGAATAACGGCTACTGATGAACTGGAAATCAGTAAACTAGTAAATAATTTATTTAATGCAAGGCTAGTTAAAGAATTCAATAGTAATTATAATTTACCTGTAACATCAACTTATAAAAAAAACTGAAATAGAAAAAGTAGGCTGTGCATTGATTATCTCAAATTGAAGGTCTTGCTTAAAACTGATGCTGATCCTTTACCTAAAATTGATACTCTGTTAAACAATTTAACCCACAATAAAATCTCCATAACCTCTGACCTTGCTCCTGGTTACTAATAAAAATTACCACACGAGAAAGATAAATAGAACATTTCTTTTGCTATCACTGACGGTTTATTTGAATTCAAAGTTTTGCACCTCTTGGATCTAAAAATGCACCAGCAATATATAATCTACTTTTTACACAATATTCAAGACAAACAAAAATTTCTAAAATTTTTATAACTATTTTGGTGATTAATGTAATTAAAGTTTATAAAATGCATTAATGTCACTAAATTTTAGAATATTTAAATTAATTTTAAATTGAAAAATATCCAATTTAAATTTATTAAACTAAAAGGTTACATATTAACAAGTAATTTTATACAGAAAAATTCAAATGTCTTATGAAACCTTATATATTAAAAGTAGTTAAATTCTGGAGAATATTGAAATTTATCCTTGTAAAAGAAATGTTTTTCTGCTTACAGTTGTATTGAAAGCTCTTTTGAAAACTATGCAAACTAAACGTTATGTTTTATACATTTTCTAGAAACTTATCCTATTATATTAAATTGAAACGTAACATTCTGCTCCAAGTGGAAATGAAACAAAATGTAGGTTACAAAGAAGTGCTTTACTTTTTCTGAAAGACATTAACTGGTTTAAAGTAAGGTTTATCATACTTTAAACGTAGACGTTTTGCATGTGCATTAAATTTAATGGAAAAGTGGAAATTAACATTCTTTGCTTCTACTTTTTTAGTCTTTATTTCCAATTTTTGTTTTATTCTCATCTATAATTATATATGTAAACTAATGATATTTCACATTCTAGATTATTAACATAACTTCAACTTCGTCTCCTTAATAGTATCCATTTTTCTTGATAACATTAATTTCATGTTGGAAAAAAAATTAAAAGTTTTCCTGCATTTATATTTATATATTTAGTATTTTTGCACGTGTTCTAAAAGTCTACATATATTGTGGTATAAACTTAGGTCACTCAAGGAATCTTGAAAGTCTACATCTAAGTTTAAGAACACATTTAGTAGTACTTTTCTAATTTTGTAAAAAATTTCTCTTTCTTTTAAAGATGAAATTAAGATTTTTATTTCATAATATTGAAACATTAATGATAAAGATGTCGAATAAAATGTTGTTTAAATCGCTTTTAAAATACAGCTAATTGTTTTCATAATTTTGGAATTGTAAAATATTCTAGCAACATGCATTTATTAATAATATAGTCATAAATCTCAGAAGAAGTAATTTGCTTTAAAATGAATAAAACTATGTTTATATTAATGAGTTACTATTTCTCAGTGTATTCCTAAAATTTAATGTAATTGCACAGACTGTTGAATTAAAATGATTTAAATATATCTGATTCTGACTGAATATCAAACAAATATAAATTCATATCTTGATTCATTAGAAAGTATTAAGAATAACGATAAAATAAAAATATCAATATTTTCATTATAAGTTCAAAATTAAAATGACTCAGCTGTCATTGCAGTGTTTTTTCCCTTTTTTTGTTATTCTTTATTATGATTAACTTTTTTTATTGAATAATGAAAGTTTTCATTAATGACACACCTGTTTCTTTCAAACTCTTATAATTTAAAGAAACCCTTCTTAGAAGCATGTTGTAGATGCTGTTTCAGAAAGCCTTGAAAATATTTAACATCACATCCATAATATATTAATCTTATGTTGGATAACTGTATTTAGCCCAATTATGTTCCAAACGTATTTTTTGTAATGACAATTGATCTTCAGATGAAGGAAACATCCACTTTACTTAAAAGAATTAATTATGTCAGTAAATTTGCACTTATTTGTTGACATACATAACGTTAAAATAAGTTATTCAATCATGCAATTGAAACCGAAAGGGCTTGAGCATTTTATTTATAGTTTTAAAAATATTTCAAACTTCAAATATCTATTCAAATGAATCACAATCATATAGTTATTTAAATTTTGAAGTAGACTATAATATTTCGTAAACAAATTAATCTTGAAGTGATATCTTTTTTAATGTTTTTATGTCATTTACATCCAAATATGTCATATTTTTTGAAGGTTATAAAATGAATTCTTTCGTCTCAAAATTGGAATGTTTATATAAAAATGCCAGAAATAGCTTTAGAGTTATTGTGAGTGATGTATGTAAACCTATTGCAAAGTAAGTTTTGGAATTATTTTTGAATTTAAACTTCAACGATATAATATATCATGCATTATAAATAAAACATTAAAATGTAGTGTAATTATTATGAACCAATTTTATATAACAGAAGTTTGGAAAGATATATGAATCACTTTAGTATGCATCCTGAAACATGAGATTCCAAATTAAAGTTGTAGCTAACGCAATGGATCTTAATCATTCAGGGTAATAAAAAAGTAACAATCTCTTCCTCCTTACTTCATCTCGCAAAGCTCTCGCAAATCAACATTTTACGACCCAACATTAATCAAGAAAAAAGAAAAAAAAATAATAAGGAGGTAAGATATTACATACTCATGACTCGAGATCAAATATTCAACAGTACATCAAAGACCGAGGATATTTCTTTCTTAAAAGTCAAGCTATAAAAATGAACGTTGGCCTTAATCATATGAATATTTCACTTGCTTTCATTGCTTTTCACA
>BMAW01068347.1:47391-57719 GCA_019974015.1 Nephila pilipes
GATTGTACTTTCCAATTTTCTCGAACTAAAATTTAATGTCACATTAAGGAAAAACAACTTGAAACACATATTTTTCTTTTTCAAATTTAGAATCTTTTTATTATTTTTCAAATGATAAATTACACATTTTCTTATAGGTTTCATTTTTATAGTGAAAAATAATTAAGATGAAAATAGTTACAAGCAGAAAAATTAGGCAAATAAATTCCATGCACAAAATAAATTTTATTAAACATGTATTTGAAAAAATTCTGACGGAATACAAAAATAATACATTTTATTCTAATGCAAAATAATCGTATAATTCATTTAAAGTTAATTTTTTTCTTTACCTTGACTGTATAAGAATTGCTTGTGTTTTGTATTGCATACGTTTTAACAGAATGTAAAATGAAAGCAAAAAAATAAAGAAACTCAGCTTAAACATTTGTAATAAAAACTATTTTTGGTTACGTTACATTATATATATATATATATATATATATATATATATATATATATATGTGTGTGTGTGTGTGTGTGTGTGTGTATTTACTTTAATTAAAGCATAACATTTTAAAGCAAGTAACGGCTTTTGATGTTTCAGTTTCTTGAAAGAGAAAAATGCATTTAATCATTTACCATAATTTTCTTTCTTAATTAAAAAATACAATCGTGATTTGCATTAATATTTATAGGAAAAGTAAAACTCAGGAAAAACTCAAAAATTTTTAAAAAGTTAAATCATTTTAATTTCTTGGATGTGAATATATTAATTTAATGTCAAGCTATAAGCTAAACATGTCTTCAGTTACCATAATTTTATCTTTAGTAGCATCATACAGGGTATTCCATACACGTTGCGAAAAAAATTCACATAGTCATTTAAGGAGCTCTTTAAGGTAATTAATAATAAATTTTTAAGACAATTTTATGTAAAATAATTTTTTTCTATAACTCCTACATATGTTTGAGTGAACATATTTTACCCAATATTCTGTATCTTTTTAAAATATAATCAACTATTCAATTGCTTTTATAACACAAGTGCTCCTGCAGTAAAAGTATTACATGCTAAGAAAAACTTGCTCATAATATTAACTTGAAAGTTTTTATTGTCTTTATTTAAAAAAAAAAATTGAGGAAGTGAAGCATCAGTGGTATATTCAATATTTATTATTGTAAATAAATTTCAAAATGCAGAAATAAATTTTTAATCACAAAAACAAAAGTTTTCTGAAATTATTTTGTGAACAAGTGTATCAGAATCATGAAATTTTAGAATACTAAAATAAATAATTGCTCCTGTGATTTAATTTCAGTTCTGTTTAGGAGCTCTTGGACGGTCGTAAAAATAAATAAAAATGAAACTAGCATCATCACAGCCAGAGCAATTAAAGATCTATTAAACTGAATCCACCAAAAATAAATTTTCTTTTTTTTATAATTCGTAAGCTGTTGGAAGTCTTACATTCTGTATTTCCCTTACTAAATTTAATTGATATTCTCTAATTCGCTGATAACTGTTAGCTCAGTTAGTTGATATTTTTTTCTCTGTTTTTCTCTGTAAGCTGTTGTCAGTTTTACAACTACATTGTGTACTTCCCTTACTTAATCAGCTGATATTTGCTAAGTCTGTTAAAAATTCAGATTTTAATTCATCAATAGAAACAAAGTAACTGGGAATTGTAAATACAAGTCAACAAATTTACTCCATTAATCATCATTTCGATTAGGTAACCAAAATTTTTTGAAATTCTATTAGTACATATTTTCAGATATATAATTTATTTTGTATTGAAAATAATTCTTAACAAACAGCAAAGTTTATGTCGGTAAAATAAGTATTGGATTTCAATTAATTGGAATTCAGTACTTAATTCTCTTAGAGTTTTCATTTTCTCTTGAAAAAAGGGGATATTTTTGCTGCATTTATTTTCACATAAATGATCTTGTGATATGTGAAAATTATTAGGTGAGCATTAAAATTATTTTTAGCTCTTCATTATAGGGGATATATACAGACATTATTGCAATACTTAAAAAGTCCTGATACAATATAGTGTACAAAAATTCTTATAATGATATTTTACACTCTGATAGCAAGCAGTTGGAAAAAAATAGTTTCCAAATTAAAGATTGAATTAGGATATAATAAATGGTAAGAAGAATGATATGGCTAACGGTGTTATTACACAATATTTTCTCATTTTATTACAATCAAATAGGGGAAAATTCTCAAAACATAGTTTCCCTAGTTATAACTAATTTCCAGAATAAATTTTTATTTCATTCTTCTTTTTATAAGTTCAAAATAGATTTGCAATAACAATCATAATAGTAAGAAAAAACGATATAAACAGCCTTTAGACGATTAGAAATAAATTACTAAATAATATATCTGTTATGATTCTTAACTAACTTATTGCTTCCAAATAATTTTTATTACATAAGAGAACTTTCAGAAATTATTCTGTTGGAACTCAATAAACTTAAAAAAAATATTAAGAATTAGTTTCTGTCTACAATTCTCATTTTCCTTAAAATTCTACATCTGTGTTACTAAACTAACAATCGTTAAAAAATTACTGCATATTTGCTTCTGAATTAAAATCCTTCTTTATATTAGGTTTTTAAATAGAAAATCATTGGTCTTATTCGTTAAAACGATTTGTATAGTTAATAAAAAAACTAATCATATTTTTTAAAATATTATACACCTATGTAAAACAAAATTTTAAAAAAATTCAAAATTATAAAAGGCTAGAATAATATAATTGCACCTTTTAATCTATCCGAATAATAAGTTCGAAAATGCAAAATTATTTTTTTCATAAATTACGTTAATTTATACCTTAAAAATGTTTTTCGAAGTGATACACATAACAAACAGAGGGGATTGTAAGAGATGCGTGAATTCATTTGATCATTAATGTTATAAATTATAATTTTCTTTGAAATTATGTCTTTTCATTTTTTCATAAGGTTTTTCAAAGTTCTATATTTCAGAGAAATAATAGATATTCAGTTTTATATAGATTTTATAATCATATGTAATATTTTTATTTTAAATTTATTTTATCGTCTTTTTAAATTTTACATTATATCATTGATTTCTTAAATTAATTTAAGACCAAGAATTAAATTAATTGAACTCAGAAGAAGAATTAAACTAACTGAACTTGCAACATGTATGTAAGCCAGGGATAAAAGACTATACTATTTTTTTTAAAATAATAATTAGAAAAGTCGTAGAAAGTAAAATGCTAATATAAATTAAAGGCTATTAGGCCAAGAAATGTACGATGATTTATTAAAAAATATTCATTAATAAACAATCTCTTAGTAAATATTTTTAAAAAATTAATTTCCTGCCATGAAAAATTCCAAATACTCGTATAAGCATACTGGCTTTTAGCTCGAACATGCATATATTATAAGCTAAATGAAATAATTGAACTCCGTCAGATATTTTATTTCAAATAGATTTGAACTGTTCGATATACGTTTGATAGTTGGTAAAATAATTGTATTTTATAGAAATATTAAAATTGATACTTATTTTAATGAAAACTTTGATCCTAAAAGCAAAATATAGTAAAAATGTGTTGCTAAAATTATTCTAATAATTTAAATATCCATATATATTATAAGTTATACAGATGTGTAATGTGTATTAAAATAATTAACATTATTTTAGTTTCCAATTTAAACTACTCATATACATGGGCATTTTTATTGATAATAATAACTTGTATTGTAATTGTTTTTTAATGAGATAAAGATGCGAAATAAGTTTAAAGTACAAAAAGAAGTTTATAAATATCTTAAATATATTCTTACTTAAATATTCAATTTGAACTTTGCTATTGTTACTTAAAAAATGCATTGATTGATTGCTTATTACAGTTGAACTTATGAGCAGCATGGTGTCTCTTTATGACGGAGGTCGTAATTATGAACATCAACCAAGTGACGAGAATTATACCTGATCTAGTACTTCACTCATGAATCTTGCACATTGCGTCTCGACGGGAGAACTTCTAGCCTCAACAGATTTAACATGCATCCATATCGCTACACTGTCCATCCATTGTGGCATCGGAATTCGAAAGTACGACTCAATAGAAACGAAGCCGACTACGAGTTCACGAATAGGACCAATAGGTAAAAGCGATCACGTACAAAAACTTTATATTATCATGAAATTGAATCTTATTTAAATAAGGGAAGAACGTTACATTATCTAGATATTGTAACTTACCAACAGTACACTTGATATGACATCATTGAAGCTTTTATCACTTTTCTTGATTTCAATCTATACATTTTGACTAACTTAGCATGTTTTTTTAATGAAGATATGTTAATAATTCTATTTTTGAATGATGCATTTCAAAAGTCATATATTTAAATTAAACCGAAAGATTTTTCGAACAATTTTTATCTCATACTTCTTGTGAACTTGAGTTCTTTTTCAGATTTAGAAAATACAATATTTTGTAATATTTTATATAAAAATTCTTACAGCTACTTAATATAGTGTAACCATAAAATATACAAATTATTTGAATTTAGCATGAACATATAAAAAAAAAGATATTCGTTCATTTTCATTCAACAAAGGAGAAAAAAAACCCAGATTCCTCGGTACTTATTAACTATTATCCATGAGAAATATAATATTTCGCTGGTATTAAAATACTCGGATAAATCAGTAAATGTTCATGCATTCAAAGATAATT
Organism: Nephila pilipes; assembly: GCA_019974015.1. Lineage (NCBI taxonomy): Eukaryota > Metazoa > Arthropoda > Arachnida > Araneae > Nephilidae > Nephila > Nephila pilipes. The sequence continues at coordinate 52,116 of BMAW01068347.1, forward strand.
TCTATATTCATCTGTTTTCTTATGTTGAGTTGGAAGAAACAACAGTTTAAACCTCAAGGTTTACATGATTCAGAGGTTGATAACTTTATTTTATGAAATGGATCTTATGTATACAATATTTCAAACACTTTTAACTGCATCGATTTCAGAGTAATTTTAAAAGAAAATCAAATACGAAGTTTCATTTACTGCTGCTAAGGCCATTTTATTTTCTTTCATTCATAAAGATTATATGTAAATGTCCAGTCTTCAAATTCTTTTGAAATATTTGACAGATAAAATTGATAGAAAAAAACTAGTCATCGGAATCGAAATAGCTATTAACCATTGATAAAAAAATAGCTAATTATTGATTGTTCAGTTTCTGATTTTTAGTCGTGGAAGATGCAAAAGAATATATTGTTATAAATTTCTCTTTCCTTGAGGGTGCACCGTGAAAGAAATCAAACAAGGAGGATAATGGAGAACATTACCGTCATTCATAAATGCTCCAAAAATAATGAAAAACAGGAATCAGAACTAGTACAAATAAACGACATAAACAGAAAAAACAGCACTTGTACAGATCAGTAATACAAACAAATACATAAAGCATTCAGAATAAATTAATATAGCACTTTAATAATGTCCAGTTCATCAGCTTAATAGTTCACACCATCGAGAAATCTCCATAACAATAATCTGCTATTCAAAAGGGGACTCCGGTAAATTCCTCTACCAATTCAGTTTGCTTCCCAGAAGATTCATTCTGCTCTCCGATAGATTCTAAACTTCCCAGTTAAACCTACGATTAATTCCGTAAGATTCGCTCAACCATGCTACCTGCAGATTCCTCGGTAAATTCAACCAAATTTCTAGTCTCCCTATTTCTAGCTGTTTCTACCAGGTGTGACGTCACAGCAAAAATTAAAGGAAAAAACACACATATTTTCTCCTAATCGAGATTTCCACAAAAATTCGACATTTTAGAGAATTATTATTTTATCCAAAACTGCTAAGTGTCTTTTCAAGTCGCTAAACTCGTTGGCAAGATTGGAAGTAATTTCTTAAGTTTTCCTGGATATCCAACGAAATCTTTGTAAATGTCCCATTTCGTTTATAAAATGTACTTTGTAGAGAAGCATCCTCACATGTTCAAAGCAATACACAGTAACGAAAAAAAGTTTCGGACTTTTTAAAACAATAGATTATTGTACTCACCAGACTTAGTAAAATGTTTCTTTAATAAAGGACATATATCGCATTAAAGAGAAAACAGCTAATAAAATTAATATTTTGTTATATAATAATGGAAAACAAACAATAGATTTTATTTTTTGAAATGATTATCTAGGAGAAAAGAAATAATAATTTATGATTACTAGCAGTTACAAATTCTTCAAAAGAGCGAAACAATTTTAAGGAAAGGGGTTTTAAATAAAAAAATGTATTTAAAAGTATTTTAAGACATTAACATAAATAAAGTAAAACATTAGATTCAGAGAATATGTTTATATCATAGGAGTTAAATAAATTAAATATAATTTCATGAGGGATGGTAAATGCCTTAATGAGCACGATTATTAAGATGATCATAAATATATTATTATAATTTGGAAATTATTTTACATTATTTTTCTGTTTTGTAGCATCAGGTTATATTAAAATAATTAAATAACTTACATTTTAAACTAACGAAACTATTTTCCTGTAAGTCAACGTACTTTAATTATTCAAATTTCGAAAGAGTATTTCAAAAAATTCCTATCTGATGAGGTCTTTAATTTTCATTTAATTTTTACATAATCTTCAATTACTGAGTCTGAAATTTTGAAATAATTGTTCTAGATATATTATTTCTTAATCTATTTATTAATTATTATTTTTACCTACGTAATTGAATCCTACTAAAATAAATTGCATATTTAACTATTTTAGCCTAAATCCTATCGACGGAAAACATTATATTGTCAAACTAATTGAATTTATTATATTTTTAGTAGTGTTCTATTCAAGAAAGTATTTCGAATTCTGCACACAAATAATATTTTTGGTGTCATTTTTTCTTTCTTTCGCCAAGGCCGGGACTAAAATGGGATCCTACGTAACGTATTTAACTTCCATTCGTAAATCTTCTAAAATGCCAGTTTTAAAAAAAAAAGAATAAAAGTGGAGAATTAAGAACCAAAAATTAATTATTAAATAAAATATTAAAATAAGAGCACATGATAAATTAATAAAGTAGATAATAATAAGAATTTGTTTGGAAATTTAAATAAAAGCAGATAGAAAAATATAAAATTAAATATATGTTAGCAATGTAAATATACCTTAAGCGAACTAAATGTAATAACTATAATCATAATGTATTCTAACGTCGATTTTTTTAACCTAACACCTTATACCATTTATTTTACAACCACTCATTTCTATTGATGCCATTTTCTCAAAACAACATGTTAGCAAAAATGGACCTCATTATATGAGGCTTTCGCTTTATTAGATACTTGGATATTTTTTCTAAAATATTAATTCTGCTTTCATAAGCACATAACAGAATTTTTTTTCGAATTACTTTCTTTCAAAACCAACAAAAAAATTAATTAGCAATATCACATTACTAATAAGTATTATAAATAATATTTTATGTATGAGGGATAGGGATTAGGTTAATACATGCTTTGATTTGAACTTACCTCAAGAAAGAACACAATTAAAATAAATCAATTACAAAATCGTTACATACATGCTAAATTTTCGTATAAGGTTCACTAAATAACTATAACAGTATTTTACATTATATCACAAATTTTCTACCAAGATTAATATATATTAACGATTTAAATTTAATTAGAAAAAAATAATAGAATCCATTTACTCAAATCTTTAACAATTATATTTATTTTTAATTATTATTTGGGAGTAATATTTATTCTCGAATACCACTTGCTTTAAATTAGAGTTAATACATGCTTTGAACACAAAATAATTAAAATAATTTTAAGAGAAAAATTTATTGAGGGATTTAAATTCCGCAATTTATAGATTAGATATATTCTTTAAAGATTAACCAAAAGAATATTTCATAGAAATAAAAATAAAATTATCAGAATAAAACTTTTAATGTTTCCAAAAGGTAAGTTCATTTAATTTACAATAATAGAACAATTTACTAATGATCTTTAAATACATAATTATCTATTAATTTGTAAATTTCGTAAATTCACTTATTATTGTTTAAAAGAACTCGGTATTGTAAACAATACAATATAGAGTTATTTTAAAATAGTGTAATTTAATACGTGTTTATGTATAAATGGTGTCAATATTATATAACTTCTTTAACATCAATTTAATATTCATCCATTTTATTTCAGGAAACGAATGAAAACGTTCATAGAGGTATGGCAAAGAACATTTCTATGATGCTTTCATCGTTCAGTAGCATAAAAAGAAAGTGTAAAAACACAGAAATGTATAAAACTTTGGCCAAATTAGATTCTTTAATAGCAATTTCTGCAGACTACGATGTTAATTTTAACTGGGGTAATGAGAAAAAAATATTGTTAGCATCTTTGTTCATAGTTTTTATGAGTCACATGCATTTCATGTTGGATAAGCAATAAATATTACAACTGACATATTATGTTACATTTGCCTTGATCAATTTTTCTAATGAGGGATATCGTATTTACCATATAATATTGTACCAGTACATAACGTATGCACTTAATTTCGTTTTTAATAATAGCGAATGACAATGTGAATAATGAATACAGCGGTAAATTTTTCGTCAATCGATAAGGTGCACACTCCAATTCATTTTATATGACATATCGAGAAAATAATGACGTTTCTGCAGTTTTGTTTCTAATTACACTTTAACATAACAATTCAATTGAAAAGTCATCGCAGCCTTACCATAGTAAAACACATTTTTGGTCAAAATTAATTTTTATTCTTATCCTCTTCTATGGGTGATACACTGATTATAGCGATCCTCCAACTTTTCGATAACATTTTGTAGACGATTTGCCCTTTGGTTTCAATAGGTCCAGTTTCTCACTCTTCATTGACGACGTTATTTCTTCCCAGACGACATTCTTTGAATCTTAAGAACTGAGAATGGTGCTGGGGCCAGATCTTGGAATACGGTGGATGGGAAGCAATTCAGCCAATTCATGGATTTTGCCATCGTTTTCACTGACTGTTGACTCAACGATGGTGCATTGCCTGTGTGGAAGCACTTTCTTTCTTCAGTCGGCTTTTTCGGCGATTTACTCTTCAACGGTCCAATAACGCGTATATGTAGTCGCTGTTGATGGTCCTTCCTTTTCAAGGTAGTCAATGAAAATTATCTCCATGGCCATCCCAAAATACATGCAGCATATATTGCCAGCCGACTGTCGTTTTCCACTGGAGTGGGTTCAACGTGTGCAGTCACTCGGACTGCTGATTGACTTGCGAAGGGAAATAGGAGACATGTTATCCTTGTCCATTATCGACGCAAAACCGGGTTTATTACCTTGATCATCTTAAAACACTGCTGACCATCAACTCGTCGTTGTTTTGGATTCAAGTAGTTGCAGCGCAACGTCCCCTTTGCATGACTATTATACCCGAATATTCGTGAGAATGATATGGGCATGCTACGTTGCAGTTGATATCTTTAGAGTGTCTTGCTATTTCATTTTAATTTCAATTTATCATTCAAAATCATTTGTGTTTTTAATGTTTCTGTCGGTAACAACCTCTTTTGGCGCGTTCACCCTTCGTTGCTCATTTCACTACGCTAAACTTAATACCAATCTTTGATGGTTGATTTTCCTGGTCAGTGTCCGGAAACTCAGCATTAGCTGGCTTTTGCTTCACTGCTATTTTTCTCCTTCAAAGAATATTTTATCAACACGCAATTCCTTTTATCCATTTTCATAATAACAATAAGTTTTACCTTAAAATTCTATAATTCACTAATAATATTTAACCGAGACACAATCTTTTATCAGGATCTCAGATTAAAATTATAAACTTAGGCACTAAAGATGCTGAATTTATAGTCAAGTCTTACATGGTCATTAGATTCATCCAAGATTGACCAAAGCCTAAAGTGCTACCGTTCTGTCAGTTAAATTCATGTAAGTATTTTCATTTATAAAAACTTTTCAAAGATTTTATTATAATTTGTACAATATTCGAACTCTTCTGCTTTATGCTGCTGGATTTGAATTACGTAATACTTTAGACTTCTGTAAGAATTTATTTGATAATAACATATTCCGCATGAATGTTCTCTGCTAGAACAACTCCTTCACTACCGGCATGCCTCACAATTTCAATCTGACTGATAGTTGATAGACCCCATTTTAAATTTTATATCATCTCAGACAACACATGACAATATCCTGAGTTTTGAATTCTCTTTCAGACCCCAAAGCGTTCAGGTTTCACGAATTTTAAATCTCTATGAAAGAGAAGCTTGCGAATACATGCTGACATATTAAACACACACACACACACACACACACACACACACACACACACACACACACACACTTATATATAAAATATATACACTGTACCTTCTCGGTAACACCGTCACTATTGAATAGGAGTACACTGGTGAAT